>JANHFO010010145.1:2913-18506 GCA_032468095.1 Pareas carinatus | reverse complement strand
CTCTATGTCTTCTTGCTTCATCACACACATTTCTTAGTCCCCTATTCCTACCACCACCACCACCATCACCATCATCAACATCACCATCATTCTAGTCATTGTCTATCTACTGCAGGATGAAGGCCTCTTCCGCATGTTTCCAACCTATACTGTCCCGAGCTTTCTTTTGCCAATGGGACCTGCAATACTTGCTGGTGTTGTTCCTACATCTTGCTTTAGGTCTCTTTTGTGGATGTCTTTTATCAAGTAGAATCCATTCTATGTCTGCCTTAATCCACCTGTCATCAATTATTCTTGCTATGTGACCAGCCCATTTCCATTTCAATTCATTTACTCTTTTGATGGCATCACATATTTTGATTTGTTCTTTAAGTCACGTGCAGGTCTTTCTATCTTGTCTTATGATGCCAAACATGTATCTTTCCATGGCATGGGGGGGGATAACACGGACTAGAGTGGAAACTTCCTGTTTAACTCTGCAACACAAATTGCCTTCAGAAATTGTGGGTGCTCCAACACTGGAAACTTTTAAGAAGACCTTGGAGAGTCATTTGTTTGAAATGGTATGAGATCTCCTGCTAAGGCAGAGGGTTGATCTCTTTGACCTTCAAGACCCCTTCCAACTCTATTACTGTTACTTCTTTCAACCAATATTCAATCCTTGCAACATATTACATACCAACCATTGTCTTTCTATAAACAAAATTAAATCTACATTGGTTGCTTCCATAATGTTTTCCTGGCAACATCATGGAAGGGACTTGCATTTTTTTTTGCATTTGCGTTTTTTTCAACTTCTAAGTGAAACTTACAGCTCTGAAATTCCCTAATACACTTTCCTCTAAGTATTAATCAGATCCAATCTTGCTAAGTGTTCTTCAAACTTAGCCAAGTTTCCTAATGCCATCTGCTGGGACTGTTATCCAAAAAGAGTCCACAGGAATTTTCAGCTTTGTGTTTTAATTACACTGTGAACATGTCACCAATTTCTCTTCATATTAGCAGTTCATCTATAAAAAAAGCTTCCAAATATAATCAATAAGTATGGAATCCATACATTTCATTAGTCTTTTGTTCTTTTTCCTTCCCTTAGTTCCTCCCAGCTAAAATTGTATGGCTCACTCCATCATTTTTTGGGATCAGCAATATCAGTGCTACTTTCATGAAATGAAAAAGAAACCTGCTTTTTTCTCCCTAGTCTCTAAAGTAAGTAGTCTTCCCTGAACCTCAGGAGATCTGTCCTGCACTATGAAGATTAGCATATACTGAGGTCTACAGAGCGACTGGGTTTAGACATGACACTTAATCATGATTTGTTCTAACCACTGTTGGTTGAAAAGGTAATAAAAATCTGCTTCACACATCCTAAACTATAAATCACGACTTACAAAATACAATGGTTATAATCACAGTGGCAAGCCAATGGAAACCTATCGCAGTTAATCCAATGTGAGCATTGCATCAGAACATCCCTGCTCCTATTTATAAACATATGCAACAAGACAGTGAAGCATAAGTGTAGAAAATAAACATTTTATTAGAGAGCTCCTAAATTTGCGCTCTCAGCCTAGAGAGTAAGCACTTGAAAATATGATAAATAACTATTTTCTTATTTAGCATATAATCTTATATGCATCCTCTTACAACATAACTTTTGCTCTATCTTTACCTCCAAGAGGGATTAATTTCCATGACATTTAAAAGACCCACTTTACTATTATTACTTATTAATAAAATGGTCCTTGGTCATTTTATCTTGATTTTAATTCTTCTTTTTTTTGCATTAAAGAATGAATTATATCACACTTTGATTTACTGTAATAGGAGTTTTTATTTCTGGTAGGCATTATCATGAACTGCTGTGAATACAATACAGCAGCATTTCTCAAGCTCAGCAATTTTACAATGTCTCAAATTAAATAAAATTAATATTATAAATTAATGGGTGGCAATCTGCAGTCCACAGTTGGACATTGGGAGGGGGTTCAATTTTTTCTTGACTATTATGGCTGAAAATTGATGGAAGTACCTCTCATCATACTGAGGAAAGAAACAAAAAAAAACTACAAGGTAAGTCCTACAACAGAATTCACATACAGTAGTATAAAATATAGAATTCCTGAAAATCGAAGAACTGGGTTTTCTAACTTAGCATCAATCGTTATGGCCATTAGGTTGCCAAAAATGTTACGTGTACTTCCATTCCACCATCAGCCCCCCACGGCTCTTAAAACGTATCATTCATCTATGAATTCAACCTCTATAGTAAGAAGGTTATAGAGGCAAACATATTGTATTATTTTGTAGGAAGGCAAGGGAATATTTTTTCATATTTGCAATGGCAATAGCAATAGCACTTGGACTTATATGCCACTTCACAGTGCTATACAGTCCTCTCTAAGCAGTTTCAGAGTCAACACATTGCCCTCAACAATCTGGGTCTTCATTTTACCAACATCGGAAGGATGGAAGACTTGAGCTGGTGAGAATCGAACTGCCAAACTGATGGCAGCCAGCAGTCAGCAGAATTAGCCTGCAATACTGCATTCTAATGACTGCGCCACCACGGGTATAAAATATACCCAAAGAAGGATGTTTTTAATATGCTAGAGGATGGGATTCATTTTAAATATCAGTTACAGTTTATTCTCCATTTAGGTGAGCCTTACATGTAATGGAACTAATCTACAATATCTTCACTGGGTATAAAGTGAATGTTTTACAAAAGGTATCTGTCATTTTTTGTTTTGCTCTGAGTCTCTTTCCCCCATCTTCATTGTATTTCCACATAAACATGGAATTTTATTAAAATCTACACAATACAAACAGTTTTGTTGTAGGCATTCCTCCTATTGTACACATTTGAATAGACAACCATGACACATTGGGTCATCCTTTCAGAGATATTTTCTTACCTAAACAGAGAATGATTATGGGTGGTTGTTATTGTTTTGGTTTTAAAATTAAAGAAGAAGCTTCATTTTATTAAAGAAGAAAGTTGCAAGACAAATACAGATGCTTTTCATTTAACAAAAGATGTTTTCAATGACAACATTTGAGTTTGATCTGCTATTCTTTAAGAGTTCTTCAATGCACACGATTCGTAAAGACCACTCAAATATCCAGGTATTTTGTATTAAGATTACAGAACATCCAAGATGAGCTTTCCTGAGTTCCATGAAGAATTCATAAGCCATTGCAATCAGCATGCTTTAATCTTTGGAATTCTCAGACTCTCATTCCTAAAGACTGACAGCTGGGCTAACATCCACAAGCACTCCTGCAAAATTAAACTTTTGTTGAAGTAAAAGGCTTGTTTGAAAATAAATGGACTTCCCCATGCAAAATTAAAATTAATTTGGGTCATTTGCCTGGCAGGTTTTTAGAGTGCACATGATTCCATTCTTTAATTGGTTAGAATTACCCAAGCGCATTTAAGAAACATGAAAATATCGCCTGAACCCCTTGAAATTCTGTAGCTGAAAGCCATGGAAATACCCGCTTAGTTATTTAGATAACTTCAAGGCAGAATGAGATGCAATATAGACTCCATATAATTGATAAAATCTGAGTCCAATTTAGTCAAAAGATGGGAAATGTATCTGAACAAATGTAATGCCAGCTCATTTTGTCACTTCATGGAAATATGTAAAGGGGTGGGGATGCAGAAGCAGCTGTCAGCAGCCAGGTTGCCAGGGGCCTCAGCCAAAGAAGACATTATTGCAGCTGCTCCAACAAGCCAGGTGTAGTTTGTGGGCTTGATGACAACTTAATCAATACACTTTCTTGGTTATTATTTAAATATATATTTCTCTTCTGTAGCTTGAATGGTCAGGATAATACAGAATAAATATTGCAAGCAAGCTACACTAAACTGCATTGTTTTGCCCATGTGAAAACAGCATTTTTGTCTATTTCTTTATAAAATTTGTATCATACATTGCTCAGTCAATTTGTGATCATTTCCCCAGTAATTAATGAATGGATCTTCAAATTCCCAAGGTCACCATGTGTGGTGGACTGTAGTCCGGATTCCCAGGAGAGAGAAAGAGCATTCCAGAGAAACAAGATACAGCAAAATTTGGTTGAGAGGAAGAAGGTCAAGGCAGCTTCTCCCTAGAGGTTTTCAGAGAATATCTGTAATGATGCAAGTTGTTGACTTTAGTTTGGCAAGTTTTCCAATTATACTGTAGGTGATGAACAATAAAGAAAACTGCTTAGAAAAAACTCTGTGTGTCTTTATTGGCTTTCGGGCCTGACACCATGCCTGCTTTTTTAGCCTGGATTACCCTATACTATCCTCTTGGAGTGAGGAATACCTTGGTATCTGCCTCTGCTCTAGCAATACTGTCTATTCCTTCAATTAGGAAATATATATATATTGGTTTGCTATTCTCAGTGCTAACAGTATGTTTCAATTTAATTTCTTCCTTTGTTTGAAGGAATTCTAGACTGCAGCAGCTCCTCCCAGTTAATCAGAACCTTTGCATAACTTTGAATTGTGAGCCAGTTGTACTCTTTCTTGGATCACGATTCCCTGCACTCAGTCATTTAGTTCCTAGTCATCTCATGGTTAGACTATTGCAATTTGCTCTACATGGGGCTATCCTTGAAGAAAATTTGGAGGCTACAGCTGGTGCAATGTGTGGCAGTGCAGGCAGTTTTTTTGGGGGGCAAGAATGGACCCTGTAATGCCACTGCTCTGTGATCCGCATTGGTTACCAGTCTGCTTCCAGGTGCAATTCAAAGTGTTGGTGATCCTCTTTAAAGCCCTCCATGGCATGGGTCCAGGTTATTTGAAGGATTATCTCACGCCATTGGGATTGATCTAGTCCACTCCTGCCAGCAGAGGAGGTATGGTACAGATCCTAACAGCTAAATTATTCTGACTGGTGGGGTCCAGGAGAAGGGCCTTCTCCGCTATGTCTCCTACTGTTTGGAACATCTTACCCCCTGATGTGAGGCTGGCTCCAACTCCCCTATCCTTTCGTAAGGGCCTAAAGATCTGGTTCTGCCAACTGGGCTAGGTCTTAATGGGAGAACAACACAGTGGAGGCAGTTGATCAAGTAACCATAGATCCCACCTCCCCCCATTCTGCCTCCACCATCCCCAAATGTCCTTAGATTTTAATTTTTGGCTTTAATTTATTTATGCTTTAATGTTGAGATATTTTTATGACTATAAACTGCTCAGAGTTACTTTATTGTAAGATGAACGACCAATAAATTTTATAAACAAACAAACAAACAAACAAACAAGCAAACAAACAAACAAACAAACATCTTCTTTTCCTTTGGTCAGTTTGACATACATCCATAACTATAGACATACATACATTTGATTGTCAGGTCCCTTGCTGGCCAGGAAATCCGATTCTTCTCATAGTAAGAAGGAACATGTAGTTACAAGAGGAAGAATAGAGATCTCAACAAAGATGCTGATTTTGTATGATTTAAACCAAATTCTGACAGTGGTAAATATCATAATATAACCCTTTGCCTCATCCTATTTGGATAAATAGAATAGGAAAAAAGAATTAATCTCATTGGTCAGACATTTCATATAGAAATTATCTAATTCTGAATGTATTTTGGTGGCCAGGGCATTGTTAATAAACTGTTCACCTTCCCACTTCACATAGTTTTTCTTTCTGAGCTAGCTGGGAGGATCCTAGGTATATGATTGAAATGCACTAATCTTCTTTTCCTGAGGAATATCAGTATTGAAGTTGAGATTGTCATACCAAGAGTGACTCGGGATTTCAACATCCTCTTAAGATGAATACAAATATGTTCCAAATGGTATATAACACCAAGACATTTGTGATACTGGAGATGGTGGAGCCGTATGTGATTCCATTGTTATTGACAAGCCTTGGTCAGTTTTAGATTGATGACCAGTATAAATATCACCTGCATAGCTGAGTGTCCCTCAAAATGATCCAATTCAGACAAGTGATGGCTTCCTGAACAAGTTTGGAAAATTTCCAGTAGCATTTGTTGGTGGCACCCTAGCTGATCTATGGAATATGAAGAGCAGGGACCCCTAAATTCTTTCTCTCTCTCATGCAGCTATATTAGTCTTATGTTTTAATAGGGAGATGAAAGAGAATAAGTGGATGGAAAATAGGGAAGAACTCCTGGAGAAGATTATATAGTGTATGGAATAAAGTTGATCATTTTGAGTAAAGTAAATTTATTTTTTATTCTAGGTGATTACAATAATTTGATGATTAGCATTGTTTTTGCAGATCTGAGACTTCAAGCTATAAATTGTAACTTAACAGTATACCTTCTTCGCTTATCTTAAGGAAACAAAGAAGCATTTGAATCAATTGATCAGTTGAAAGCAAGATCAAGGGAACATAGACATCAACTAGCTGAGTTAATAATTCAGACCATGTATGTTTAGTTGAATGTTTGATAATTTGCTATCTACTTGCTTAATCACCAAGCAACCTGCAACTCAAGTTTCTTAGAACCTATATTAGGTAGAAATGACTTTTTGCTACTCAGCTGATTGGTCCTTAGGTATAAAAGCATGCCTTGGATTTGAAAGTGACATTGGTACAATTGTGCTGATTTTCTAAGTGGTTAGATGAGATGACAGACAGAAGAAACAGAAACTGACATAACTAAAAAGGAGAGATTAGGTGCAATTGAGTGGAAGAGAGGACATTGGGAGAAAATATAATGGCAAGCTCTCAACTGTGTTAAACTGTCACACTCACATTGATTTCAACATCTAGTCTTTTTTTGGCTTCAGGGGTAAAATGTGCCATTTGCCCAGTCTCAGATATTTTTGATTATGTGAAGAAAAATGGCATGAAGAATGAAAATGGAAAAAGGAGAGAGGCCTAGAAAGTGGGATTGGATCTGTAGAAAGCAAAGAAAGAAAACTGACAGACATTGTTGCAATGCTGTTTCCTTTGAAAATAAACAAGTTGATATATAATCCTTTTGATTGTCTAGAATATTTTAATATGAAATCAGGAGGTAGCTGCTAGAGGATGAACAAGTATTTGAAACTCTGCCTTTGTGCTGCTTGGGATTTTGAACTGATTCTTAGATCTACTGTGTGTCTTATCCAAAGGAACGTCACTACACAGTTTAGACTACAAGTAGTTAATTACAGTTATTAAAACTTGAATATCAAAACCTTGGCTGTGTTTTCTTCTTTGGATATCAGAAACTCTGCAGTCAAAATATGTGTCATCTCCCTAACATCTTTTTCAGACTTCAGCAGTTCTACTAAGGAAATGAAAAAGAAACAAAGGAAAGCAAAACAAAATAGCTCAGCTTGCTGATTTGCTTTCTAGAGACAAAGACTCCGCTAAAATGGGCAAAATCAAAGAAAACAAGCACACTATCTGAACTGACTAAAGTCCTAATGCACATAGATAGACTTCACTGAAGATAAATACCAACCATTTTAATTGCAGAACAAAAAAGGAATGTAGAAGATTCACGTATACAGTGGTTTCATTTCATGCAAATATTAGTATTGTATTAATAGCCCAAAGAACAGTTCCAGTCATTCACTGACAATTCTTATTTTCAGTCAAGATTATTTTGGTTTGTTTTCATTGATTGCTATATCTCCTTAAATCCTATATTTTTCTTCTGCAAACCCCACCTTACAACAATATTTAATATTAACTTGTGAATGAGTAATGCTAAATTACTACTTACTGGTGTTTCATTCCACACAAGAGTTGTTTAATAAACAAATGAAAACTTGACATGGAGGAGGTAGCAATATAGTAAACAGTGATTTCAATGCTTTCATACTATCAGACTAGAAGATATGGTGCCAGCAAGCAAAAAGGGAGTCCAGAAAGAAAGTCTCCTTTCTAGTCTCTTCCTTTTCCCAACTTGGCTTAGAGTAGGATGGAGAGGATTTTCATCTTCAGCTGTGAACTGAGACCCCAACTTCTGGAACTACAATTTTTCAACACAATAAGCTATTTTGAAAGGGATTCTTTTCCATTTGAAAAGTTTTCAAAATATCTAATTTGCATTTGCTAAACTCAATAGCAGAGCAATCACAGAGTGATGATTTCCTAGCCAAAGAATGGAATGTTTGAATGAAATAAATAGAATGATTTTGAAGTCTATGTTCTTGGAACATTCACACAATAAGACCAAGCCAGCTTGTGATATATTTGCCAAGAAAAAATGTAAGAAATAACCACAGAATGGCTTTTAATAACAAAGAATCAAAATTCAGTTTTACAGAACCAATGATGGTTACAAAGCATAAAAACATTTATGTAAATAGCCTTGTTCATTTCTATTTGTACAGAAACATTTCTTCATTTCTCAGTAAGAAATGAAAGCAACATGTTGAAATGTCTTTCAACTGGCATTCTTATTCATTAACACTATTAATCAAGGAAAGACTTTCTCTTCCATAATTGTTCATAATGTTCCCATAGTAACTAGAGCTTCCATTCAACTGCCACAATATTTGCATAATTATTTTTAATGAACTTCCCCACCCACCATAAAGAAAATTAATTTGCAATCCTGTATATGCTTCCTTGGAAGAACTGACTTCAGTGGAAACTACTTTTTAAAAAATTATGCATGTTCTGAGGATCACAGATTGTCAATTGACTTCAGAGAGATGGCAAGGACTAATGTAAACCTGATTTCGTAGAATCTTTGGTACTCTCTAAGGTTAGTTGTTTCCTTGAGGCTAGGTTACATAATCAGTGAATTGGCAATGCAGATCAGAGAGTACCAATGACACCACAGTTCAACCTTAGCCTAATTCTTGAGCTACATATCTTGTCTTCTGTCGAAGTCTATATTTAAAAATAGTCTGGTTCTCACTCTATGTTCATAAGTATCTGCTTCTATATTTATAAGATTTATAAACTGTCTCATTCCAGAGCCTCCTGGTGGCATACAAAGTCTTCTTCCTTCCTTCCATCCATCTCATTATTTGCACAGCAACCTAAAGGACAAAATCAAGAAATGTAAGCATCATCAAATAATTAGCAAGTAGGGATGATGGTCAGTTAAGCTTTTGCTTAAATATGTTTGGTGTGCCAGTTGTGACCCTTTTTGGAGCAGGATGCCTTAAGGACAATGACCTATGTCTTTATCCACTGAAGTTGTTGCTGTTGTTACATGCTCCAAGAGAGGCTCCTTTTAAAATTAAATACAGAAAGTAGCTGCCCATTGACAGCTGGCAGACAGCTATTTTAGCAGCAGGACAGTCATTAGCTGTATGTTGCATTGGCAGTCATTAAGTTTCAGGGTAAAATTCAAATTGCTGCTATTAACCTAGAAACTTTACATGGCTTGATGCCCTCCTACATGGCCTGACTGTCTTCTCCAAACAGAATCTACTGTGCTGTGTGACCAAGAGATATTTTGGATTCTGGAGAGAAGAGGCTGCAAACAGGTCATTTCTATATTTGCCTTATTCTTTTAAAAAAAGGCTTGTCCTAAAGGTCTGGGCAGGTTACATGTCCTTTAGATGGTGATAAATAAATAATTGTTCTCCCCTGCATTTCAGGCCTAAGAGGATGTCACAGAAACAGTAAATGCTGGAGCTGAATTGAAAAGAAACCTGTTTACAGGTTAATATCAGTATTATGCCACCCAGAGATAAGCTTTCTCTAGATTTTTTGAAAGAAAAAGATGCTGAATGAATTGTGCTGCCTTTCAGCATACAAACCTCACCTATAACATATTTCTCATCCACTTAATGTTTTGGTGTTTTACTTTTAAATGGTTTGGTGAAATAGATTCAACTCAGCATTACTAATATGTGGCCCAACTGTTAAAAGCACCCTGAGGATTTATATTTGTTTTGGTGACTCGATGCAGTAAAAACTGTAGTGAACATATGGTGTTGAGGGGAAAAATTCACTCTACACATGCTCAAAGACACTACGTCCTTATAAACATTTTGCATGTTGTGTTAAAATGCTGGTACAGTTTTCTGTCCTTCCTTTACTGCTAAGAGACATGAAGCTAACATATTCATTCGGCTTCTGCAAATTCCAATAGCTCTTTCTCAGTCCAATGAATCTGAGAGAATGTTTGAAGGATAAACTGAAGACCTGAATGTAGGAAGGCAAAGACTTAGAGCTGTGTAAAACATCCCTGCTTTTCTTAATCCACAGGTAACAAGAATGGGAAATAATGGGAGAGAAGGAGGAATTTAAAGTTCTCTAGGACCTTAAATGGGGATGTAATGGAAGGCATGTCAGGGCACAAGAATGCTATAATCCAGACATCTCTTGAAAAACTATTTATATGAGACTTCCCAACCATTTTTTTAATGAAATGTTTTTAAATAATTGCTTTATTATGATTTCATTTTATATTCATGTTTTATTTTATAGATAATGTTATATAATTTATTATTCCATATTGCTATAAAAATTGACAGAGACAAATATTAATATAAAAAAACGGAAAGCTTGGGACTAAAGTCCAGTTTTGCCTACTTTCCATGATCAAGAGACAAGAGAGAAAATAAAGGAGAGTCTGAGGCATCAAGTAATAGGATGGGAAGAGGACAACGTCTTAAGAAGAGCAGAATGAGAAGGACAGACAACGGAGGAGGGGAAACAGGGAAAGGAAAGGTACAAGCAGGTCAAAAGATAAGCCTCAAATCTTGGAATAGATGTCCCAGTAGCCGCAAAGGAAGGTCCTTCCTCAGCATATATGTATATTTTATAAATTTAGCTGGACCTTAGAATTCTGTAATAAAAGTAAAGTACTTTAAAGTTTTCTCTCAGGAGCATTTTGAACAGCAACATTCCATCAGCATTATCTGTTATAAAAGCAATTTAAGGGGGAAAAGGGAAATCAATCAGCAGGGGGGGAAATTGCTTATAAATGAGTTGTAAAGAAAAATAAAGAAGACTGTGACTACTAACCATATACCAGTAAGCTCAATCCTTCAAAGACTCTCTCTAAATCACCTAAGGATATGTGGAGGAGGGGGAGGGGCAAACTTCCCTTTACACAATTATGATGAAGAGACTGAAAAAATCCAAAAATAAAATATGATACCAAAACTTGGGATTAATAAAAGGAAAAACAGATGTCATTATAATCTTGGGAAGTGTAGAAAGATAGTGCCATGCTGGGACTATTTCGTGCATTTGGAGTTGAGCAGTGGCTCAAAGTGAAGTGCTGTGATAGAAATAGTATAGTATTTGATTTTATGCCTCACAACTGACAAATACCCCAGTTTTTAGGTGTAGTTGAGTATCCAGAGCTACATTCAGCACTTACTCTGTGATTTAACCAGTTTAAGGATAAATCAATAAGCTTTTGGGCTAGCTGGCTACAGTCTAGTTTTCTTTTGTCCTGACATTTCTCCAGCAGCTCTGGCTGACATCTCTAATTAGTCCATTTTAAAGAAATTTGAAGAGAACTGGTTCCTTGTCCACTGGAAGTCTACCTAGATGAGAAACTCATCAGGAATCAGCTTCGTGGACTCCCATGATGTGGCCCAATCGGAAATCATCTTGTTAAGTTCAAATAGAAGAGGCAAGTCAGAACAGTGTAATTGTCTTTAAGCTACACCACAAGGTATGCCACAAAGCAGTTCACTTTTTTTCTGAAGATGCTGGTAGAACAAGACAAAAGATCAAGACAAAAGCTCATCATTGGTTGATTGATTCCAGCCACGAAAGTTTACATCAATCACTAAGGATATGTGGAAATTTTTATACTGGAGGTTAGAAAAAATAATGATGGCCCTCTACTGGCTTAAGTCTTTCGGAGTAAAAATAAGTAATATGGAAATATATTTCTATAGTATAATATAGAAACCAAATTATCTAATTAGTGAAGAAATCTGTAATGGTTCTTCCCATCCATCCAATTCTATGATATATGTGGAGATTGGGTTGAAATCCCACTTCGTTCTTTCAAACTTTGCCTCCCAGCCATCTTTCATTCCTCTGCTGACATGAAAGAAAATAATTCTTCATCTTTGCTAGTACTGTTTAGTATTCTGTCCAAAGGCATTTTTATAAGAAGGAAATGTCAAAAAAAATAATGCATAAAAGAATATAAATAAAAGGAAAGAAGACGCAATCAAGTTTCTTTTCTGGGAAAATCAAATCATCAAGAACAGGTTAATCAGATTTTCTCACCAGGTTATTTGCAGTAAGAACTTAAAAAGGAGTCAGAGAAGGAATCAATGTAGAAAACCCTGTATATATTCAGTGTTTACTTTCGATTTAGCTTAATCATTTCTTATGCCTACTAGAACCATCGCCCTTAAAATCTAGCAGTTATATCTGTTTATATTGCAAGCGGCTTCTTCTGTACCCATAAGCTTATTTTCATTTAGAAACTGTAAGGAAAACGTATCCCTGCATTTCACCGCCCCCCCTGCTAACTGCACTTTTGTTTGCTTTTGACAAAATATATTTGATAACATTCTTCAGAACGATAATTCAGAAGTGAGCCCCATTGGATTCAATGGGAGATTTTATTGTAAATATTTTTCCAATAGTCCTACAATAGTATTCCAGTCATATCTGGATGTCATTTCAGTTTTCTTACCGAAGATTTGACAGAAAGAAAAGAGACTCTTCAAGAACTCCCAAATCAAAGAAAACAATTTTGAGATAGAAATAAGTAAGACATTTGTCACCTTTATGTCCTAAGACTGACAGCCAATTGCTTATGCAATCATTCTAGGGGTTGTAGTGGCGCAGTGGTTAGAGTGCAGTACTGCATTCTACTCCTGTTGACAGTCGGCTGCCAGTAAGTTCAGCAGTAGCTCAAGGTTGACTCAGCCTTCCATCCTTTCGAGGTCGGTAAAATGAGGACCCAGATTGTTGGGGACAATATGCTGATTTCTGTAAACCACTTAGAGAGGGCTATAAAGCACTGTGAAGCGGTATGTAAGTCTTAACTGCTATTGCTATTGCTTGTAAATTTTAATACAGTAGTGGTTAGCAAACTGCAGGTGGTATGCTACAGTAGATTGTAACTTCTTATTCTGTGAGAAATTGTTAATATGGGTAAAACAAGTTGGGATATATAGGAGAAAAATGAAATTGGGGCTACAGCACTAAGAAAATCCGTACTTTTTGACTTGCCTTAATGTCCAGGGTAATATTTTTGTCCTTACCTTATTCTGAAGCTTTGAAATGGTGCATGGTGTCAAATACATCTGTTTTACTCTGGTTTGCAGTAATATTTGGACAGTAGAAGCTTGCTTTCCTCCTGCACTAGTTTACCATTCAAAATACCAACTATTGGACAACGGTCAACATCTTCTAGACTTCTGTCAGATATTGATGGTTCAGACCATTGATGGTTCAGACCTCCTTTTAACAAATGTTAAAAGGAGATGATTGTCATCAGAATGTGCCTGTAGTACAAGAAAGAATGGATTGCAGCTAGAGAAATATAATTTCTGGTAATTTGGAAACTTGAAAAGGCGTTTTTCTCCCTTTGGTAGAAAATATTAGTTCTACTTCCTTAACTAAATTTATTATTTCAGCTAGCATGTATGATTATACTGTCTGGCTTATTTGTCTTCAATATAAGAATTTTTTTTGAAGCCTTTATGAATGATCCATCTCAAGATAACTTGCAGCCAGGGTCCCCAACCCCCGGTCCATGAACCGGCAACAGTCCATGGCATGCTAGCAACTGGGCCGTGTAAAGAAGCCAAGCAAGCCCCATTGGCCAGATGCAGGCAGTATGCAATACCATGCCCTCCCCCTCTGCAGAAAAGCCTTTTTCCACGGAACCAGTCCCTGGTGCCGAAAAGGTTGGAGACCACTGACTTACAGAAAAGAATTCTATCGATACTTGAATGATATATTTATCTGTGTGTTTATTAGTGAAACTACAAATTAAACATGCATAGGATTACAGACTCAAAATAATAAATGTTTTAACCTTTTGCAACAAGAATTACAGATTTTGGTAATCTGTATCATCTAATTCTAGAGAATGCTACAATCTGTTTCACCATATGCTACCCAAGCATATGTCTCTACTAAACGAAAACATTATGGTATTGAAGACTAAAAGCATATTTGAATATTATTAAATGTTCTAGAATTGAAAAAAATAGTAATGTAATATTAATGCAAAAGATTTCCTTCCATTAAAGCATTCTAATATTTCTTTAATGGGCTGTTCATACATTTTGAAAATATTTCGCTCATTTAAAAAGAAATTATGTATCATAATAAGACCTTTTTAAAGATTTCCACTAATTTTCTGTTTCTGCTTTGGGGAAATAGGAGAAAGTAATTAGCAAAATGTAGAAGGAATAATGTTTTTTTCTGAAATTGCCTCAGTTTGCTTCTTTTGTTCTTTCCTTCCTTTCCTCATATTTGCAAACAGCAGCTCACTCTAGTCAGCCCTGTAAGAGTTTCTTACTTATCAGATAGGTAAGAATTTCTATTCAGAAGCTGTTCACAACGGCCTAAAGACCATCTTGTTTCGTTACTGACTACTAGCCTTTAAGCGATGCCAATTGCCCAGGGTCTTCTAATTGAGGAAGAACGCAGGAAGATCCTGTACAGCAGTGGCCCCCAACCTTTTGGACACTAGGGACCGGTTCCATGGGGAAATATTTTTCTGCAGACCAGAAGAGGTGTGATTGTGCATGCTGCCTGCATCTTGCAAATGGGATTTGGCTTGTTTGGGCGGCCCGGTTGCTGGCATGCCGCAGCCTGATGCCAATCCACAGACCAGGGATTGGGGACCCTTGCTGTACAGAATTTCCATATTGTCCATTTGTAGCAGAAAATTTCAAAAGCGCCAAATTGGCTTCTTTAACGTTACCAGCCTCCTAGCTGTTATGTTGCGTGGTCTAATTCCTATGTATAATGTGCTTTAAATAACTGATCTTTTTTTTTTAAAAAAAAGAAAAAGTGATAAAAGCCTTAATGCCAGAAAGCAATTTGTCTCTTTGATTTCTTAAGCTGCTGCCATAACTCAGTTTTATCTTCTATACACTTTGTTAATAGTTACATCATGCTCTCTTCCTGTTAGGAAAAGCTTTTGTTGTCACCAACAGGCTTAGTTTTTATTTGGAGGAAGATACTTTCTGAAATAATTATCTTCCACATTCCCAAAGTTTCAAAATAGTTCCTACTGTCAGCGGTCTTGCTGAGGTAATTGGTGACATATTTGATTCTGGAGCAGTCTTTTCTCTTCTCAGGTATGGCTTTGTTGAGTTTGATGATGTACGTGATGCTGACGATGCTGTTTATGAACTAAATGGCAAAGATCTTTGTGGGGAGCGTGTAATTGTTGAGCATGCTCGGGGCCCTCGCCGTGACAGCAGTTATGGTTCTGGACGCAGTAAGCACTACATACCATTGTACCAGTGACTTTTCTTTCTATTTAAAATAGAATATTTTAAAAAATTGTAATTTTTTTTAAAATGTAAAGTTTGACTACTGTGGTTTCTTTTAAAGTAATTTAACTGGATGTTAATTTTTATTCAACTTTTTAATTCCTTATAAAATTGGATTATTGATTCAAATCAAGAGCTGCATTTCTTACATATCCTAATATTGCAGATATTTTCAAGGTTACCAAAATATCCATGCCATGGATACTGTTTAATCACT
>JANHFO010010143.1:0-10141 GCA_032468095.1 Pareas carinatus | reverse complement strand
CAGCTCCTGTCCTCACCATTTGAGGAAACGCCCTGAGTGAGGTTTTCATGCTCTGTGTGTGTTTGTGTATGTGTGTGTTCTTGTGTTTCATGGCATTGCACTTTGGGGTCCCCTTCAGGAAAAGCAGCCCCAAATTCCAGCGGTCTGCCTGGTCCACAGCAAGGAGGCCTGGCGGGGTCCCTTCGAGGCGGCTTCGATTCGTTCAGATGCTTTTAAAGAATTTTAATAACTCACCTATAGGGAAGAGGAGAAACTCACCTGCAGGAGATTGGATGGGAACTGATGGGAGGAGAAAAACTGCCAATCAGAATCGTTCATGGACTGGAGGACTGAGGGGATCCCCCTCTCAATCAACAGCCCATAATAGGTTCCAGGATCTTCACTTATAACCCCTCAAAGAACAGAAGTTCCCAAAAATATTTCTCAGGGGGATCCTCTTCACCCTCTGCTAAGGTTGATGAGATTCTTCCCCTAGACGGTCCCCTCCCCACAGCCTCTTATGCAGCCCCCCAGACTCACCATGGTTGCTCTTCAGGTAGCGGGAGAGCCCCACAGAAAAGAAGGCCACCCCCAGCAAGGCCCCCATAATCCCCGTCCAGAGTTTGCTCTTGGCAGAGTTGGAAGAATGTGGCTCTGGGGAAGGAGGAGGAGCCTCAGCTGAGCAGGAGGATCAGGGCCAGCTTCCCCCAGGAGGGTCCACTTTGGCACCCCCCACGGGGAGAATCACTCCCCCTCCTCAGGGCAGGATGATGTCCCCAGAGCAGGAGGGGAGGGAGGGGAGGCACTTACCCCGCTTGACAGTGACGGGGGCCTCCAGGGTGGAGTGCTCCACCTTGCAAGTGTAGACGTTCCCCCAACTGGGGCTGGGTCTCCAGCATCACCTTAAGCTCCTTCTCCCCCAGCTGCCCGTTCTTCAGCCACTGGAACTGGATCTCCATGGGGTAGAAGCCGGTCCCTATGCAGAGAAGGATGGTATTGAGAGAAGTGGGGTCCATCTTGGTGGGGATGATGGTGACGGTGGGCTTGGCTGGAGGGAAGGAGAAAGAGGGACATGAGGGACTGCTGGGCTTTCCATCTTGGAGAGACACCTTTCTCAGATGGATTTTGTGAGACCCCCGATCTACTGCTTGCAACTATTCACAGGGTGCAGCCACAGGTAGCCTTCTCTGGTCATGATGTATTCTGACTCATCTTTGGATTTTCTTCCTCCACATCTTCTGGATTCCAGGCTCTACCTACCCCATGTATTAGGGGGACAAAATGGATGTTTACAAAGTCCTTGTTGCCCACTAAGGGAATGGAAAAGCCAGTTTCAAAGGGCGGGAGTAGCTATGAAAATAGTCTGCTAACTATGTCTCCCTGAATGAGAACATCTAAGCAGGAGGAACTAGAAGCACCCAACCTCTCTGTCTTGGTGGGATGGGCCATGGTTCCCATGGAGATTATCAAACATGGTTGGATGGTTGAGATTGGTTCCCACAACTTCCTAATTACCTATTTACCTACTCAGTCTCCAACATGCATACACTTTTAGCCATGTTGAGTAGGAACAATTGCTCAAATGATTTCTTAAAAGATGTCATTGACGGTTGCTGAACAGCAAATTCCTTTGAATGACTTTTACTCAGTTCTCTTTAGCAAGATTTATTGAGATGAAAGGGAAATGAGTTACAAGAATTACAGCCATTCAACCATTTTCCATTTCAAAACATGAACAAATAATTAACGTCTTCTTTCAAATAAAAGGAAAATTTACAGTTCTTTAAACATCATGGTGTTATTGTAGGACTCAAAGTGCTATCCAGGTGGCTAGGGGGGCTGGAACATGGTTATGTAGAGTTCACTGATAGGAGGACTCTGCATAGGTGAGTTGCCATGGCAATGCTTCTACAGGCCTGTCTCACTATCTGTGCTAGCTTGAAGTTCTCAGAACATTATTTTACGGTTTTGGCTTACACATCGCTCTCTCAGGCTTATTATTTCACTGAAGTGCGTAGAATGCTACCTTTCAAAAGATAAGCTTTGAGGAAGCCCTGGGGCCCCGAAAAGGGAGATTAGACAATGGATTCACAAGGAGATGACCTAAGTCTTAGCCAATAGAAACACTGTTATTTTCTTTAGAAAATTGCTGCCTGTAATTTTTTAAAGAAACACTCTGAAACAGAGTCAGACATGCTTGAACATCCATGAATGGACTCTGATTCCTTCATCTTGCATCCGTGGTAACAGAGATAACCCTCTGGGGAAGAGCGACTGCTCATCATGCTTATCGTCATCTGGAATAGATCCCTTGCGCACACTTGCCCTCCAGGACCTGCCTTAGTGGTAAGCATGGGTCGCAAACTATCTCAACACCAGTATAGGCTGTTGTACAAGTCAGGCGTAACTCCCCTTGGGGCTGATATATGGAAGCTGGTAGAAGAGATAGGGAAGCATTGCCCAAGGGAGCGTGGAATGCTCTGTTTACGAAATTGAGAAAAAAATTTGGCACGTTCTGAACCCCGGGTTTCAGCATTGATGGTATCAGTGCTATCAAGCAGGGGGGGAATTTGGCTTAGATGTCTCAATTGTCACCTCAAAATCATTTTCAACTGAACCATCAGCTCTTCCTGATTTTATTGCATCTCCACTGCTGTTATACACTCCCACAAGGCAAGCTTTAAAAGAACAACCTTTTGCTTGCCCAATATACGACACGGAACAAATAGATCAGAATAGAGATCTATGAGTTTTATATATTCATCAGTGAGAAAGCCTAACTTTGAAATGTATTTTGAAATGTTTTACTTTGACTTGGGAATTATTACTAACATTGTAAACATGCTGACTACTTAGGAAAAGACTAAAGCAAGATCTTAAAAGGTCTTGTGAAAAAACTTTTATTGAATACTCTCTTAACAGGGGAAGAGAGAGAACAAAACCTGCTAGGACAAATAGCAGCATCTCAAGGAATTAAAAATTTCCCCTTCAAAGGTTGGATTGGCATAACAATAAACTAGTAAAATGAAGCAAACAAAAACTGTGATATGTTTGGCAACTCAGTAAATTAAATGGGCACTGTGCTCGGACTCAGAGTGGTGAGAAAGCTGACAAAAATGATAAGGGCCTTCCGATCACATTTTCGATTGGAATTATTTTTATGCTTTCTTGCTGCCTGGGAAATGAGTCACATTTTAAAGGGACAGAACCTTCACTGGTTTGGAAATGTTTTGTGTGTGTGTGTATGTGTTTGTGCAAAATTTTTCGAGATCTGGGGAGAGGGTGCCCCTCTTGAACTATACATACGCTTATTCAAATAAAGATTTGGATGATGAAGCTCATTGGCTTGTTAAAAACTCCCCAAAATAATAATAATGATGATGATGATGATGATGAATGGATTGACTGGGAAAAGTATGAAAGGAAATGTTGTGGATTTTTATGTGAATATGTTGGAATGTTTATATGGAATTTCATGAATGAAAGGTTTACAAAATGTGAAAAAAGGTTAAGGAAGAATGAAAGTGTTTGTATCAGTAAGAGTTCACTTTGTTTTGAGTGCCTCTTAGTGTTTTAATCACCCTCCTTCTCTCCCTCCATCTCTTGCCTTGAAAGAGGAATGTGGGAGGGAGAGGGGAGAAGTGAGAGAGGGCGATCACCTAGGTTGGAAAAAACTCTGTCCTTGGTTTGTACTGATATATATATTTTGTGTAACACCCAACTTGAATTTGATTTTTTTTTTAACTTATGAGGTAATGGTAATTAACTTAAAATGTTTTTTATTTTATTCCTTTCTGTTTTTTAATCTGGAAAGGCTTGTATTTAATGTGTTTGCAATAACTCATTTAAAGCCTAATAAATGTTATTATTCGACAGTTTATCACAAAGAATATGGCATAGTTTCACATCGTGCTAGTTTTATGTTGTTATAACACCAGTCCTTTTTGAAAACGTCATCCATTGGTTTTGGTATTAAGTGGATGACATATTAATTGGAGCCCCAAATAATTCAACTTAATTGGCTTTTTGAAATACAACACGATTTAGGTGTTTGTGGTTTGCAAATTATTTCAGGAAAAATGTAATTGTATTTTTCCCTACTTTTATTTAAGGCATAAAAGGTTATAATTTTACTTTGCCCTAGCTCCTTTTTGTTTGAGCCTATTTAAAGTTTTTCATTAGTAATAAATTGTTTATGGAAATATTATTTTTCCTATTTTAAAATCTGATTCTCAAATTTATTTTTAGAGTAACTTTTTTCTTTCCACTGTGTCTTAACTAATTATATAGGTTGTATTGCATATCATTTGCCAAAAGATTTTTGTTTTACTTACTTAATGACCTTCCTCCTTTCCTATCCACTCACTGTTTTTTTCCTTGCCACAAGCGCTTATTGCTTTTTTTCTGACAGAGGACGGACTCGAGAGGAACAATTGCTTACAAGGCTAATGAAAGTGTCCCACACTGCAGTGCAGGCCTCACCCAAATGCTCAAAATTATCTGCTGTTATTTTAGCTTTCCACACTTTGTTTCAACAACCTTTAACTTTTATCTTTGACTATGTATGCCAACTTAATTTTATTTTTCCAGGTGCTTATATTACACCCAAGATGGATGCCACCTTTACGGCTTTATTTTTAATTTTACAATGCCTGCTCCAAGACCAGAAGCATTTATATTTTGTTTTTTATATATGTAGGTTTTCCCCCCCTCCCTTTTAGTTTTGGCTTTTTTAAAGGCAATTGTTATGTCGCTATAGATTTTTTTCAGTTCTTTTTTTTAATCAAAATGCCAGTGGGTTGTTACAAGCTTGTCACATTCCATTTGACCAAGCTAAGCAAATTGTTTTATTTTGTCCCCATTGTTTTGGGACACCCCCCTCTGGTGACACAGGGGTTAATCCCCATGGTTCTGTTTTTAACCACCTACGGCAAATGGATGTTATCCATGGCTTTGTTTGGCTTTTTGAAATATGTTTCCTTATTTATTAACAGCTATTCAGGAACGCTTTGGGCTATGCCCCAACAAAGGAAAACAGCTAATTATGTTTTTTAATTTATTTTTTTCCAGTCATTCCAGCCCAGCTCCCAATAAAAAAAAGAGGAGGGATTTCTCTGATCATTTGGGGGGTGGCTATATTGTTATGCTTCCTTCAACAGGTCCAGTTTAAGTTCCAGTTCAGTATATCTGGCCAGTAAAAATCCAGCCAGCAATGGATGTTGTGACACCAGGTCTCGAACTCGGTTCCAGAATACAAAAAGTGACTCTATAGAGACCAATCCAATCCCGTTGTGCCAGCCGTCCAGTAACATGGGGAGTTGTGAAAACCTTGACCACCAAGTCGCAAGCAGTGCTACAACAACAAGTGGAGCAGACCTCTGAGAGTTTAACTACAAATTCTTTAGCCATCATTTGTCTATGTTTGATTTTCAATAGTTCCATCTGGGCAACAACAGCTGCCATTCTACCTAAACGCTCATTTGAACGACGAGTAAGTACTAACATCATGCAAACTGATTTCTTTTGTTTGTCCGAAGCTTATGACATAGAAAATGTGTTTTCTATATGTTGATTTCCTGTTTATACTCCTCCTGAAGTTATCCACAACAATACTGACTTTAGTAGTATTTTGTTAGATGAAAGTTTGACTATATTTAGTTAGGATTAGCTACATATTATTTACCTCTGACACAATTGCTTTGCATACCTCAGTAGTAACGATCCCTGACTCATAACATGTGTAACAGCAGTTAATTGTATATCTTTTAGCAAAAAGTTTTACTGTTTTTGTATTAGTTTGCTTATTTTCAATTGTATAGCCTTTAAAGGCACTTCTTTTATCTATGCTTATGTCTGGTTACCTCAAGGATGGTTTTTCACCTGTGATCAAGAAACTTTAGTTATATTCTTGCTAACATCAGTGAAGCACAGTGCTGCCTTAGTTGGCTGATTTTTGTCTTGCCACCAAAACAACAAATCCACTCAAGCCGGTTTCAATGAGGCCTCACTCTGGATGACACCCGTGACCCTGAAGCACGCTTATTTAATGAAGCAGAATGTGTTATATTAACTACATTTATGGTGAAAGAGTCAACATTGGCTGTTTGTGTTCATTTTAACATCAATACTATTTTGATTGCTGGATGCTGTTTTATTCAATGTCTTTTTTCTTATGTAATATGTGTTTTACAGTGTTTCGTTCTAAGCCCTTTCAATTGTCCTCAGATCAAATCCTTGCTTTATACAAACAACTGCAAGGCTGTGTTAATTCTCAATTTGACCAGGCCATTAATTCCTCCTATGCTTTGCAAATTAAAGGAAAAGAGTGGAATTGTGGGAATTATTGTGGGCCTCTGGATAGCTGGCCTTCAGAAGTTGTAAATAGTTCATGGGGCCAGGTATGGGAAACCATCCAGGCTTCCATGGCAACCATGTTATCTATTTGGTTCTCAAAACATTAGTTCATTGTTTTGGCTCATATAGCCTTCTCAAGCTCATCACTGGAGTGTGTTAGAATGCTACCTTCCAGGAGATAAGCTTTGAGGAGGTTCTAGAGGCCCAAATAAGGGAATTGGAAGGCGGACTCATGGGGAGGATGACCTAAGTCTTAGCCAATACAAACACTGTTGTCCTTAACCAATAGAAGCACTGTTGTCAACTATGCCCTTAACCAATAAAAAGGCTTTTCTCTGCTTGTGCTCTGAGAACTATAATTTCTAAATAAACACTCTGAAAGGCAGTCAGACATTGCTTGAACATACTAATGAATGAACTCTGATTCCTTCAGCCCCCTTCAGGCCAAAGGGCATTACTTTAAATTGAAAACACCTCAGAGGACCACAGTTTTCCATTCACCTCCCTGCTTCACTCTGACTCAATAGTAGACCTCCCTCAAATTGAGTTTGGCAAAAATTTTGCCTTTCGCCAAATACCCCAACATATCTTTCATTAGAGGTAAAGGATTCCCACAGAAATGGCATTGAGATTTTTATAGTTCACACATATACACCTTTTTCTGCCACTCTTCTTCTCCACAATGAGTATGGGAGTGGCCATCTTCGACTTTGATGGTTCAATAAACCCACGAGCTAGATTAGTGCCCACAAAACCTCACATTTCTTCCATTTCTTTGGGTGACATTGAGTACATTTTGGGTGTGGGGTATTTAACCTCAGGGATAAGTTCAATGGCACAGTCCATACGCTGGTGGGGAGGGAGAACGCCAGATTCCTTTTCACTGAAAATCTCCATTAAACTAGAATAGATAGTCAGAAACTTTTCCCTCTCTGTTAATTGGGTGTTAACAGATAAAATAACTTCCATCTGACTCTTCCTGGGACCATCAGTTCTTGTGTACTGATCAGAAGCGGTTTTGCAGTCACATTTGTTGTAATCTGAAGGGGCCACAGGATACCAGGTATCTTTGGACCAAACCACTAGGGGATCCCACTTCTTAAACCATGAAAGCCCCAATATCATGTTGTCCTGCTGGCCAGGTACTACAATGAAATGTTAAGTCTCTGTGGGGACTGTAAGACAAAATTAGGAGCTCTGTTAACAGCATAGCTGGTTATCCTTCTGCCAGGGTGCCATCCACTTGTTCAAAGGGCATGGAAGTCTTAAAGGTTTCGAGGCAAAGTCCTAGGGTTTGTATGGTATCAAAGTTAATGCAACAATGGGTACTTCAAGGATCCAATAGGGCCCCTATATAATCCCCTCCTCACCAAAAATGGGATCATAATGTCAATAGTGGTATAAATAGGATTCATGGGTCCACTTACCATTGAGTCGTTGTCACCCTCACTGTCATTTTCATAGAGGGTGATCACCAGCGTAGCAGGATCCTGTGACGGCCCACTCTCCGGAGGAGTTGATCTCTTTGCAGGCAACTTAGCAGACTTGCTTCTTTCTGACATTTTTCTGATCGGTGGGTTTGGTTTCTTGGAAGGGGTACATGAAGTTGTATTTGTGCGATCTCCAATCCTGGAACAATTTACAGCAAAATGACCTGGAATCCCACAGCAGAAACAGAGAAACTGGTCATGGACTCTTCTACCACCCTCTGTAGTACGAATCCCTCGTCCCCGGTGAGAGGCCGTAGGAGGCAAATGACCTTCAGGTAATCTCCAGAAAAACGGTTCAAATTCTGGTCAAATTCAGATCATAATTTTACGGTTTAATCCAGAGTGAAACTGATTCATTAACATATGTTCGGACAAGTCTTCCACCTGCGATGCCAGTCTCTGGAACTTCTGGATATACTCCTTGAATGATTCCTCCCCCTGCTTAAGGGATCGCAAGTCAATCTTGGCTCTCATGGCTGTCATGGGGTCCTCGAACTTAAGCCGCAGGGACTGCACGACATCATCTAGAAACTGCACTTCAGGAGCATCCCAGTCACACATCTTGACGAACCAAGCCCTGGCATCTCCTTTCAGGCAGGCCATAATGGCAGTAATTTGCAAATAGCCATTAGGGAACCAAGCCTCATATTGTTCCAGATACCTTTGGGCTTCATGCAAAAAGTACCTTGGCTGTTCTCAGTCCCCATCAAATTCCACCTGGAAGTCTGGCAGGGCATGAGCCCCAAACATTGGAGCTACACCCCATTGTAGAATGACTCCAATTCCCCAGGTCAGAGCCATTCCAGGTTGGAAATGAGAATGAAGATCTGGCCCCAGTGTAGCCCCATGAGGGAGGGATGGGAAACCAGGAGCTTGTATTGCTACTGGCTGATTAACCACTAGGCTGCTTTCACTTGCCCCCAGTGCTGCCTCACTTCTAGCAGAGTAGAAGGACTGCATCCCCTGGGTTGCCCCTTCCAGCTGGGGAGCTCCTCATGGGAACGGCATCTACCAGGAGGAATAGGCTGTGCTGTTTGGGGATGTTAACAGTTCGATGGAAGGAGGGAAATAGTCCATATGCCACTCGGAGTGGGCGGGTTTTCTCAGTCTGATAGGCTTTCAAAATCCTTACCAAACTGTTCAACGGAGGGTACACATTCCCAAGTACCCCTCCCATGTAAAACATTTTGGGAAAGGGTATGGACCCTTGATTCCAGGTGTTTGGGGTCCCCACATTCAGATCATAGTTCTTCCCCCATCATTTCTAATCCTTTGTGCTTTGCACATGTGGGTTCACAAGTCCTTTGCACAAGGCTTGAAGGATCAGCAATAGCTGGTTCTGGTTTTTTTTCCTCTGGGTAAAAGGATTGTGAATCAATGCCTACCTCGGTAGCTGATCTGGAACCTGAGCCAAGAGAAGCATTGTTTGAAATGTCAAAGCGCCCCTCTCTCATTACTCCAGCTATCAAGAGGCCAGTCAAGACTTTGAAGATAAGACAAACAAAGGCACTGTAAACGGAGATGCTGTAAAACTCTGTTTCTCCAGCTTCCAACTTGCATTCATGGAGAATTGAATTAAAGCAGAAGATTTTACTTTTAAGATGAGTTTTAGCCTGATGTCAAGTTCTCGGCATTCCCTTGTTCAAGAATCAAACAACCAATCTACACCATAGAATAAGTTGTTGTTTTAATTGAATCAAAGGCTACAGAAAAACTAGTATTTCCTCTGAGATAAGGAATGCCAAAACTGATGCATCTTGGGTGGTCATGTGCAGTTTAGCCAATCACCGTTAAGGTTCCTCCTCCATCACTATGGAGATTATTTTGGTGGCTTCTCTGTGTGTCATGTGGACAGCCAAATATGGTAAGCGTTTCTGCAGAGACATCCTTCTCTGTAGTTCCAAGGAGATCAACTCTCCCCCACAACCCACAACCATGGCAAATTCCCAAAGGAACACGACCTGGTTCATTTACAGTCACAATAGATTTAGAAAGGAAATTGTCATTGTTTCTCTTGTAGGCATATAATATTCTTGTCTAGTTTCTGTAGTTTATTGAATACTTCGTTTCTTTTAGGTTGTTGATTTAGGCCATTTATGCTTATAGAAATAATTCCATTATTTTTATCCATTACTTTTGATGGCTTTTGCTTTCGTTGCTCTTGTTACTCTTTGTTCTTGGTTGGTATCTTGGCTCATCACTTCCCTCGGTGTTTTCTTTTTTGTTTTTTTTGTTTTTTTAATTTTTTTTTAATAGAAAAAGTTTTTATTGGTCAATAACGTACAAAACAATAGCTTACAATATGTGGAATTTCAATT
>JANHFO010010140.1:324505-335929 GCA_032468095.1 Pareas carinatus | reverse complement strand
ATTCTGGGAGTTGAAGTCCACAAGCCTTAAAGGCACCAAGGTTGGAGATCTCTGCTCTCGACCAGGGGTTTGCAAACCTTTTCAAGCTGAGAACCTCAAAACATGTCCTTGCTACATGGAGGACCCCATCCCCACAAATTCAACTAATGACTAATCGACAGTTCATGTATATTACTTTTTCCAAATTTTTCCTGATCTGTCTGCGGAACCCCTGGCAACTTGCCACGGAGCTCAAGGGATCCTCGGACCACAGTTTGAAAACCTCTGCTCTAGACATTGCGATGAGCTGTCCCTACTATATATAAAAAAGAGCGGTATTGCACTTCCCCACTTTATGTTTAGACACTCCCAAGAACTGAGCTGCATTCCTAGAGAATAAGGCTAGTTTTACAGCACGAATGCTTTGTACTTTTCCCTAATGATAAGAATGAAATAAAAGAAAGGCCTGGAGATTGGCATCTTGTCCTGTCTTCCTCTTTACAATCCATGTTGCAAGCTTGCTGTCACTTCAGTAGCAGGAGCAAGAGCATTTAGACTTATATCCTTTACAGCCCTCTCTGTGTTTGGCTTCAGCTGTGTGTCTGCCCTTCATGAGTTTCCAGGGCTGATTCTCAGCCAGTTTATTTACTGGCTGCCGCTGAGCGAAAAGACTAGGTTCCTCAGGTATAAGACTCTAGGAAATGTAGTGCGGTGAGAGCTCAGCAGAGTCTTTGTATGTGTGGTTGGGTCATCTTATCTGCATTAACCATCAGCTGCAGCTTGTTCTCTCGCACAGAAGTGGGATTTACAACTTCCACTTAGAGGTTTGTGGCTTTCAGTCAGACCTGAACCTCCTATCCTCCCACAGCACCTCATACTTTAAAAAGAAAGCCTGCTTAATAGCAAAGCTGACATGGTAGTTATCATCTCCCCTCTAGGCAATTCTTTATAGAGTACTGTGTGAGGCATGTAGAATTTTACACAGTTTCACACACAAGAATAGAGCACAAACTGTAGCAAGGTGAGGGAAGGCGCCGTCGTTTGCCAGCAGAGCTCGGATTTTGCATACTAACTTTGAGCTGAAAAAAGAGAGAAGTGCTTACCTCTGTCTACTTTCTCTTTGCAATACATGGTTTTGAAGCCCTCAAAGTTATTCCCCGTCCCTGTCTTTGTTTCAAAATACAGGTAGCCTCAACCTATGACAATTGAGCCTCAAATTTATTTTGCTGAGTGGGACAGTGAAGCGAATTTTCCCTCATTTTACCCCCTTTCTTGCCACAGTTGTTAAGTGAATCACTGTAGCGCTTTAAATTAGTAACAGGGTTGTTAAGTGAATCTGACTTCCCCATTGACTTTGCTTGTCAGAAGGTTGCAAAAAGGGGATCAAGTGATGCCCGGGACATTGCCATCCTCAATGTGAGTCAGTTGCCAAGCGTTTGCATTTTGATCATGTGGGGATGCTGCAATGCTCGTGTGAAAAATAACCGTAAGTCACTTTTTCAGTGCTGTTGTAACTTTGAATGGTCACTAAATGAACTGTTGTAAGTCGAGGACGGCCTATAGAAATATCTCAAGCATTCTAAACTTTTCTAATGGGGAAAAGTGATCAAGTTTCCAGATTATTTTAGTTTCCTGTTTGCTCTTCTGTGGTATTATATCATTTTTCAGTTAGATGAGAACTTTTATACAGTACATGCATACTATATCCTACATATGTATAAGGATGACAGCATTGACAGTTTCATTTTAATCCCTTTTTTGTAAAGATCTGTGACACAGAATTTGCTTTTCTCCAAGCTGCTGTACATTGAGTCTACATCGTTGGTTTTTTTAAAAAATGGCAATTTTAAAATGCATGGACTTCCATCTCCCAGAATTCCCCTGTCGTCATGGAAGTTGAAGTCCACTCGTCTTAAAGTTGACAAGTTTGAAAAACACTGGTCTACATTGACCCCAAGATCTTTTCCTTGGTTAATTACAGATATCTCAGACCCCATCAATGTGTATGTGAAATTGAGGATTTTTGCCTATCACTTTACATGGTTTAACAGGGGGAAAGGAGTTGTATAAATTATGAAAGTCAAAAGTAGCAAACAATTCCCACCCCTTTGTTATTTTTCTAGGGTCAGCTGTCTATTTTGCATTTGAGAGCTCTAGACTTTTGAATGCTATCTTTGTACACATAAAAGCGATGTGTATGCTGGTTGGAATTTGTTATTTATTCCTTCCTGGCAAATATGCACAGACACTGTTTTTGTGGCCCTGAGCAAGTCCCTATCATGACCATTGATGAACTTGTGTTTATAGTTGCTGAGAGCGCCACCACTGCTACCCACAGTCTATCCTTGTGTGTTGTGTGGTGATAGGCATGTGGATGGCCAATCAAATAATTCCTTGTTCTGACTTAGCATAGGCACAGAAGCTGTTTTCAATCCTTGCTTTCTGGAGTTCTTGAGTTGTCCAACTATTTAGCCAGAGAAGGCATTTATAATTTGTGAAAAACAGAAGTTGGGACAGCTTCCCATGACTGCTAGCTTAATGGGGGCAGCCAGCCAGCTGGATAGAGGATTCTACTTCTTTCTTGGATTTAAGAAACCAGGAATGGTGGGAAGCTGTGTCTTTAGCAACACTCCACCCTGTACAATTACCTTCCCTAATCCAAATGGGTATGATATATGTGTAGTCCAGCACATTTCATGACAACCAATAAGCAAAATGAAGGAAATATGCAAATCTTGTGTGATAAAATGTGTGCAAAAAACAGACCCAGAAAACTACAGACCAATCAGCCTAATATCAATATCTGGGAAGATACTGGAAAAAATAATAAAAAACAGATCTGTGAACATCTAAAAGCAAATAAACTTATAACTAGTAGCCAGCATGAGTTGGTAGAAACAGATATGCCAGACCAATCTTATTTCATTTTTTGACAAAGTGACTAAATTAGTAGACCAGTGAAATGCTGTGGACATAGTATACTTAGGCTTCAACAAGGCATTCGACAAAGTAGACCACAACCTACTTCTTGATAAACTAGAAAAATGTGGGATAGACAGCATCACCACCAGATTGTTTTGTAACTGGCTGAACAAACTGTACTCAACGAGTAGTCCTTAATAGTACTGCATCTACACAGAGGGAAGTAAGCAGTGGGGTACTCCAGGGTTCTGTCTTAGTCCCGAGTACTCTTCAACATTTTCATAAATGACTTAGATGAGGAAATAGAAGGGGAACTCATCAAATTTGCAGATGACACTAAGCTGGCAGAAATAGCCAACACCCCAGAAGACAAACTCAGAATCCAAAAAATTCTTGGCAGACTTGAACAATGGGCCCTATCCAACAACATGAAATTTAATGTGGAGTAAAGCAAAGTTTTACACCTAAGCAAGGAAAAACCAAAGGTACAAGTACAGATTAGGCAAACCTGGCTCAAAATCACTACCTATGAGAGGGACCTTGGAATCCTAGTGGACAATCACCTAGTGGACAATCCTAGTGGACAATCGCCAGGAGCGTGCAGCAGCAACCAAAAAACTAATACAATATTTGGTTGTAGAAGCAGAGGCATAGAATTAAAATCACATGAAGTATACCACTTTATAAATCCTTAGTAAGACCACACCTGGAATATGGTATCCAGTTTTTGGTCACCACATTACAAAAAAAGACGTCAAGACTTTGGGGAAAAGTGCAAAGAAGAGCAACTAAGATGATTAAGGTCCTGGAGACAAAAAAACCTACGAAGAACGGTTGCAGGACTTGGGTGTGGCCAGTCTAGAGAAAAGAAGGACAAAGGGTGACATGCTAGCAGTATTGCAGAATTCCAATATTTGAGGGGCTGCAACGAAGAAGAGGGGGTCAACATTTTTTCCAAAACACCAGGAGGCAAGAAACGATGGGTGGAAACTACTCAAGGAGAGACGCAACCTGGAATTAAAGAGAAATTTCCTAACAACGAGGACAATTAACCAATGGAACAGCTCGCTGTCAGACGTTGTAGGTGGTGCTTTATCGCTGGAGGTTTTTAAGAAAAAACTGGACTATCTGTCTGAAATGGTATAGGGTCTCCTGCTTGAGCAAGAGGTTGGACTAGAAGACCTCCAGAGTCCCTTCCAATTCTATTCTGCTCCCAATTCAAATACATGGTGAAATGTCAACATTCTTTGCAAGATCTCAGGGGGTAAGATTGTTGAAAGAAAACCATATGATATTTGATGAGGTTTTCCAGGCCGCTGCATGTCATACAATGGCACCTGGAAAGGTTACTGACCTCTACGGCCATCCATCCAGGTTTGTGTTCTTTTTTTCTACCGTCTTTACAATAGGAAAAAAAAATTAGCAGATCAAAGTTAACTAGATGGGGCTGGCTCAATTCCCAATAATTTCTAGCAGGATATTTGAGGTAATGAAAACAGAGCTGAGTGTACATTAAGGAAGACAAAGTCTCATATTTTTTTGAATTCATCTACGTCGTTGGGCTGATTTAGCTGCAGTTCCTGTTCTTCATAGGGACAAACCAGCCTCGGTTTCCCTCCAAGCAGCATCCTCTTTCTGTAAAGATTATATTGGGGGGGAGGGGTTGCCTACTGCAACTTGTTCAAATTCAGTTTGCCTCGAAAGGCCTTAGAAGAAGAGGTTGGCCTAAACTCCATAATCTTTTGAAGTGTCCTTCAAAGTAGCCCGCCACAAACTCCAGCAAAAGTCTTATAGTCCCATGACCTCATCATAAGAATATGAGAGGAACTAAAGCTAAGTTAGGCCAAGGGCATGTCTGGCCCAGCCGCCTGCTTCTTCAGTAGTTAGTCAGACGAGAGACCAGCAAGCAGAACAATCAACGCCCTCCCTTGAATTTTGCTTTTAAAAAATGCCCCCCCAAAATACAAGACTTCATGATTTAGCAGCTGTTGACAATCACACTCTCTGTTAATTTTCTAATTATCTTTCAAACCCAACTGCAATAGTGACTCTCACCACATTACGTAACGAGCACGTTTGTTATGGTGTCATTTCTTTCAGTTAGCAATGCCAAGATTTGAGCCTGGGACTTTCCTGGACAAAGCATGTATTCTGCTGCTGTGCTGCAAGACCCTATCCTGTGGGACACCCCCTGCCCCCAGTGCTTCAGCCTGATTCAAAACTCTGGGTGCCCAGAGAGTGAGGGTGGAAGCCTTTTCTTGAGCTGTCTCGGAAAGCCAGAGGAATCACGAAATCTAAGGAAGCTAGAAGGGATCTCTTTTCTCAGCATGGCGAATCATCAAAGCTATCTTCCCACCAGCAATCCCCCTAGTCTCATCTAATATTTCCCTGAGGGAGCTCACTGGATGCAACCAGTTTGAAAATTGGAAAGGTTCTGCATATCCAGACTATTTTATCTTAAAGGAGCAGAGGAATTGCAACCAGCAGGCCTCATAAGATGTTTTCCAGTCCTTTGGGACTGGTGTGCATTTTTCCAGTCTCTGAGGCATGCAGGGTCGCTGGCCCCTTTTTGCTCTCAGCTAGAGAAAAAGCAGTCATGATGAAGGTTGGAAAAGTAATAAAAGGATGCACTTGAGGGCGTTATGTTTTGGTGTAAGAATATAAGTGGAGTATAATTCGGATTGTTTAGGCAATGTGCTTTGGGAAGTTTTGGTTAAGGGTCTTGTATATGGACTTGGTTGCTCTTTCAGGTTCTAGCTATGTGCTGTTTCTTTCTCTTTTTTCATGAGCCAGATTCCTTTTCACATGCCTGCACTGGAATCATTTTGAACCACTCGCGTATCCCCCAATGACCATGGATTAGTGTCATGTTCTAGGGTGCTCCCTTTGCTTCAGCCTCTGTTTGCTTAATAGGTTCTTGTTCTCCTAATATTCTTAGCTGCTCTTGCTGGGACAGGATAGCAGTGTGCCTCCCCCCCCCAGACAACACATGTTCCCAGAGAAGTATATATACTTTGCCTCTACACAGCTTTAATGTGCTACTGAAACTCATCAAGCTGAGCTGTACTGCCAGATGGGCAGAAATCGTTTCTGGAGTCTGTAAATGCTTCCGCTCCATAGAATTGCTAGGAAGGTTCTTCTTGCTGTTGTAAGTATTCTGAGCTAGTGTTCTGTAAGCAGTCAAGATCAAGTCTTTTATTGGCTTTTGTTTATGCCAGACTGGAACTTAGACATTCATGGGTACATTTTAGGTAATCTCATTATGTTGCAATGAAGAAGTAAAGAGGCAGAAAAATGGGGAAATATTGGCTTTAGAGTGACAACATAATGTTGTTTGTACAGTTAAGGATCATCAAGGCAATGCATATAATGAGTGTAATTCACCTTTTTTATACTCAGTAATACTAGCTTGATTTGACAGCTTCTAATGATTTGTTCTAATGAACAAATTTTTGAATATTTTTAAAGAGTTTCTTAAGGTCAGATGGTTGAATTTATTGCACTATTACTGTTCCAATAAATTGTGGATACTATTAAATTTATGAAAACGGACAAAACTGCTGGTCCAGCTACTTGCATCTGGATCTTTGGATGGATATATTTAAATAACGTTTTATCTTCCTCTTTTAAGAGGCTTATATGATGGAGATTATGAAACATGGTAAGGAACCATTGGAATGTATAAGCTATCATCTGATTTCTTTACTAAATGTACAAGTTAAAATGTGGATGTTACTCTAGCATAAGTACTGTAATGTAGCATCATGGTGACAAATGTTGAGTAACAGACTGCATATTGATTGATTTCACACATTCAGAAGCCACCCAATTCAAAAGATTTCTATCAGTTATAGATTAGACATGCAGGCAAAGTACATTATTGGTTGTTGAATGTGGAAAAATTCTTCAATTTGTGGAACATAATGTCTTGGTGTACTGTAAAGATTTCCTTCTGTTTTTAATCAACTTAAACAAACTGTGATATTTAATCCATCCATTTTAGTGTTTACAAATTGAGCTATTTCTTTACCTTTTAAGCCTTTTAGCGATAAGCTTTATTTCCTCTCATATTTAATTTTATATTGAAATTTATCAGTTTTACTCTACTGTACAATCAAAAGAGGCTTTGCATATTGTGGTAAAAAAAATAAAAAAATATTATTCTTTAAATATTTATCTTGAGACGGATTGAAGTTTCTCTTCAGATTCAAAGCTCCTGTTTCCTTTTCCTAACTCTTGAACATTTCCTCAACTGTCTGAAATAGGATTTGGGAATAGGGTGGGGGGTGGATGAGGCAGGGCTGAATGGAATTTGCAAGCATAGCAGACATATCATTAGTAAATTCTGCCAGATTTAAGGCAGTTAGATGCAAAGTGTTTTAAGGTTTGCATTTTTCTCAGTTGAGAAGAAGGAATGCATCTTCCAGGACGGTTGCCACTACAAATTATACTCGCAATCTAAAAACAATGTATCCCCTATCCCCAAAACGTCGGCCCACCTAGCAGTTCAAAAGCATGCAAATGCGAGTAGATAGATACCCTGTTTCCCCAAAAGTAAGACATTCCCCAAAAATAAGACCTACTTACAGTTTTGCCTCTCGCTGAAATATAAGGCATCCCCTCGAAAGTAAGACCTCCCCAAACATAAGACCTCCCCGATAATAAGGTCCCCCGAAGCTACCGTAACTCTGGACTCTGGACTGTAGCGGCGGGCGCCGCCGCGCAGCTCACTGTTGGCTGCAGAGCAGCCGGAGCAGACAGGAAGTGCGAGGTCTCTCTTAATCAGAGAGCCCGCGCCACCGCCAGGACAAGCTGCCACCTGCTGCTCATTCTGCCCTGATGGAGTCTGGCTGACTCACAATTGGACAGTGAATCGCGCGGGGCAGGAGTCGAGCACATTGTGTGTACCGTATTCTTCTTCATGGAAAAATAAGACATCCCCTGAAAATAAGACCTAGAGCATCTTTGGGAGCAAAAATTAATATAAGACACTGTCTTATTTTCGAGGAAACAGGGTAGGTACTTCTTTGGTGAGTAGGGAACAGTGTTCCATGCACCTTGGCATATAGTCATGCTGACGACACAACCTCAGAAATGTCTTCCGGCAATGCTCCCTTGCCTAAGATGGAAGTTTTCAACCTTTTTCAAGCTGCGGACCCCAAAACATGTTGTTGTTACATGGGGAACCCCATTCCCACAAAGTCAACTAATTGCTAATCGGCAATTCATGTATATTACTTTTTCCAAATTTTTCTTGACCTGTCTGCGGACCCCCTAGTAACTTGCCACGGACCCCAAGGGGTCCTCGGACCATAGTTTGAAAACCTCTGGGCTAAAAAACCCAAGATGAGCACTGCCCCCTAGAGTTAGAAATGACTGGAGTACCTTTACGTTTTACTCCCAAAATATTGTTACATGTAATTGATTTTTATTTATCTATTGATTTTTATTTTTATTGACCAGTGTGTCTGGACACACAAGGATTTTTTCTCCAGTGTAAATGCTCAATCCAGGCTACAATTGACAAACTGTGGTTACAGTCATAAGGCTATAATTGACAAACAATGGTTACAATCCTACAATACATTCCTTATCATAGAGTACATTTCTCATGTTGTGTACGTATTAGGTGCATTTATAATCATAAAGTATATCCATCATGTCATGATGCTGGTTCAGTTAAACCCACATCGAAGTAATGAACTAAGATCCCTTTCCTCATTAGCAAAATCTGTCATAATGCTTTACCCAATCTGTTTTCCAGGAGATGATTTCTCATTAATACAGCAAGAAATCTATATGGTTAAAGAATGCAAGCACTGTAACATAGTAGCATACTTCGGAAGCTATCTCAGGTAAGACCACTTGCTTTTTATCTTGGTCTGAATTATTTTCCACGCCAACTTCCTGGAGGTAGCCGAATTCAACTGCAAATATACCTGAAAGCTTTGGTTTGAGGGTTAGCTATCTATTGCAAAATGCAATTTGCTGAAGCTTTATCTCTAGGTGTGGAAGCTTTTCTTCCTGTATGATGACATGGCCATGAACTTTTCTACTGAACTTAAAGTGATCTGTTTTCCAGATCTTTGGGAATTCGACATTTGGTTGAACTTCAATCTTCACTAGAGGTGTTCGTTTCATGCACACATTTTTAGGGCATCTGATGTTGAAAGCCTCCTGTCTGTCCTTAGCTTTAGGTGTAGGTGAGAAATAACAACATGCCACATGTAAAAACTACCTGCTTGCTGTTGTTTTGTAAATGGAAATTCTTGTGACCTATAAATTGAATGGTAGCTGCCAGTTCTTCGATTGGGATTGTTTTCAGAATGTTGATCATTTCTGCTTTATCTTTTAGCCATGAAAAGCTATGGATTTGTATGGAGTATTGTGGAGGAGGGTCCCTTCAAGACATTTACCATGGTATCCCAGCATTTTATTTATTGTGTTACTTTTATTGTGTCCCTCTTCATCCTTACTTTCCTCCATTTTGTATTCATGACAATTTTACTGTAAAAAAAATAAAAACATAACAACTTTACTTGCTGTTGGTAATGAAAGTGGCCGTAGTGAGCAAGACGTTTTCTAGACAAAGGCAAGAATCTTTTTTTAGAAGTTTTTATTATTATTCATTTTTAAACAACAAACAAAAGTAAATGTGCTTACATATTTCCATTGACATTAGCCTGCTGGACATAACATTTCAAATTTCTTTCATCAGTGCTTATCAAATTCACTAATGTTATTTCACACCTACTCCAGAATCTTTCTGAAATGAGAGAAATTGCTTTTATTTGGTTTCCCTTTGAGGCCACTCCTTTGCAACAAGTTAATAATATAGTCCAAGACCTGTAGCAGATTTGTATTCAGATAATTAAGACTGGGAATCTAGTGGCTAGGGAATAAGACATACAGAAAACAAATTCTGGAGCAGTAAAGATGTAAGAAAGCCAGAGGCATCATCAAAGTTTGTCAGACTCAAGAATCAGTCAAGAAAAGCAAACAAGCAGTTAGGTAGAATCCTTGCAGAAGTGACAATTAGTTATCCAATTGGAAAAGCAAGCTTTGATGGGATGTAATCTGGGTTTTTTTCCATCAACTGACTGGAATTAATGTAAGCTAGTATCACCACAGGCTGGTATTATAGAACACCTGGCGTTCTTGAACCATGTAGCACAGGGTGCCCATCTGTGATAAAAAAAACAAGATGCAGAAACTTTGTTCTAAACAAAACCATAATTCAGTTTTCTCTGTTTTTACCTCCAGATGTGTTAGATTTAAACTCTCATAATAATTACACTATATCCTCTGGTAATAGCACAAGGAAGAGTATGGAGGCATCCACTTTTATTTTCAGTTAATTACACTTTCTCATGGCTGAACTGACATTAGTGTTAACCAGAACATTGATCTGAATCATTTGATAATGCATTAAGTAATGTTTTTGAATAGATTTATTTAACATGAATCACCATTTGCATCAGTCTTAACAGCAAGCCTCTCAGTTGTTTGAAAATGCTTCCATCATTTACACAACCGCACTGATGCTTATACGTCACACCAAGTAATAGTTATACATAGCCATAGTAAGACTCAGCAACTGCAAATCCAACGAACAGCAAATGACAGAAAAAATAGCTGATGTTTGCCACTATAATTCTAGTTTGGCACCTAAACGTAGACAACATGTATTTCTTGGAAAGGCATCCATAATTGGGATGCCATCCCAGAAAAGACCCCAGCCAAAGTAGTTGTCTTCTTGGCACATGGAATTGCCTATAGGAAGATCTCAGTTGATAGGTTCATGGAAACCATTTAAACTTGATTGATACCGGAGATAAGCTAAGGAAATGTCATTATAGCTGTATGTGCATCCAAATTCATGTGGCATGTCGCTGTGAAAAATTGAGACGTTGATGAATTTGTGACCTAATCTTTTCTATGTTTTATTTTTGGGTGCACCAAATCCATTACATGTGAGGTTGATTCTTTGGCTTGTTTGATGCTTTAGTTAGATTTAGTTTAATCAAGAATGTGTTGCTGCATAATTCAACATTTGTAAATTTGCTTTTCCTTTCAGTAACGGGGCCACTGTCAGAGTTACAGATTGCTTACGTTTGCAGAGAGACATTGCAGGTAATGAATTACCTCAGGTCACCAAGTCACTTCTTTGGGCTGAGCTGTGACTGAAACTGGGGTTGGGGGAGTCCAGTTTATACTCCATCAACTATCGCTCTGTGCTAATTGAAAGCAAACAGGTGTTGTGCCTGTGCCTTTTGAAGTATCTGTGCATCTCAAAGCAAATATCAGCTTCTAAAGTGATGCCTTAAATCAGTTCCATAAGAAACTGCTGCCTTTTCATTTTTATGTGAAACAATGAAATGAGGGGAAAACAGCAGGGACAAAGCCATAAGAACAAGAAGGATAAGATTCTGTGTTTCTGCATAGTTAGCTGGATAGATAGATAGATAGATAGATAGATAGATAGATAGATAGATAGATAGATAGATAGATAGATAGATAGAT
>JANHFO010010140.1:289366-304069 GCA_032468095.1 Pareas carinatus | reverse complement strand
CCAAACCCTGCCAGCCAGCTCTTCAGCCCTTCCTTTTGCCCAGGAAGGGCTTTTCAAAGCCACCCGTTGGCGTTGGATGGCCAAACGGAGGCTTTTATGATCCTGCAGAGCGGACGCCCACTCGGAGAGACTTTCACCGCTCGGGTTGCCACCGGAAGTCGAAAAAAAATCTTAAATATATCTCCCCATCCCTGGCACTAAAAATACAGTAATAGCAAATGGTTAATGTGCTACCTTTTCATCTTACTATAAGCCTCCTGTCTACACCAGCTTCTTAATTCTGTCAGGAGCTGGGATGGTGCAGTGGTTAGAGTGCAGTACTGCAGGCTACTTCTGCTGATTGCTAACTGCCATCAATTCAGCAGTTCAGCAGTTCAATTCTCACCGGCTCAAGGTTGACTCAGCCTTCCATCGTTCCGAGGTCGATTGTTGGAGGCAATATACTGATTGTGTAAACTGCTTAGAAAGTTCTGTAAAGCACTGTTAAGCGGTATATAAGTCTATCCAGTGTTATTGCTATATGGATTGTAAGCTGCCCTGAGTCTTCGGAGAGGGGCGGCATATAAATGTAATTAATTAATTAATTAAACTGTCCCTACAAGAATAGGGGCTACTCTTTGTCCCCTTTTCAAATTGGCAAATAGGTAAATAGAAAACAGGTAAATAGGTAAATTATAAGTGAGAAAATATCTGTGCTTCTGAGGAATGGGCATGCTTTATGCAAATTCTTCAAATTCCGCTTTGAAGATTTCCCACTGCCATCCCCATTGCAAAAATAAAAGATCAAAGCTGCAGAACCATAGTAGCAACAATTACTTAATGAGTAATAAAAACAAAAGAAAACCAGAAGCAATGGGATAAAATGCAGATCACAAGAATATGCAATGATTTGGACTTCCCTGCTCCAAAAAGACAATAAGGTTGAGAAAAGTAAGTTTCCTGTGGTGGTATCATAACTGGAAGGGCTCTCAGAAGGCAAGGAGATCCTCTTTCTGAAATCAAAGCGATTCAAAGAAGGCCTAAAACAAAAAGAAAAACCTTTGATAGGCCCACGTTGAAAAAATGATTCATGCAATGGTGAATGTGAGTCCCTAACTCAGTGACAAAGCAGATGCTTTGCACATATACGTTATTCAGTTCAGTGCTGGACTAGAGAAGATTTCTGTTTGAAATCTGCTACCAAATAGTGGTAATGATAATGAATTAAATGGGCCAATAACCTTCTGTGTCCCTAAGTTCTTCTATAGTAGAAGAATAGGCTGTTTGGTATTCATCAAATGTTTTCAACCAAAGTTCCCAAATTCATTTCTGGTCATCCTGGTTAGGGTTGATGATCTAAAATGTCTAGAGGACACCAGGTTATCTGTCATCTCTGTTCTCAGGGGTCTAAAATTAGGTTTATTTTGAACACTACGATTTAGAGCCCACTTATATATGACAATAGAAAGCCTTTTTTTAGCATAACAAAAGTTGATAGCCATTTCTGATCATCAGTTGCATGAAGCTTTATTCTCAGCTGATGGATTCTTTACGCACCTGGGTATACAAAAAAAAAGGTAAACGGTGTAGAGGTTAAATGGCAATGAAGTGCATGAAGTACTACATGTGACAATTCAAGTTAAACATATGAATTTGAAGCACAAACACCGTTCTCAGCAGCAGTAATTGGTGAGAACGCAAGTATTTTAGGCTTGCTAAACTAATTGGCCCTGGTTGTGAAATAGTAGTAGGGAACTGACTCCTTCCCTGTGTTTTCATCTTTTCAGTTTTCATATTCTTTTTTTAGCAATAATTTTAAGAGGTTTTCTTTCATTGTTTGTTACACTTCCTAGGTTGGCAGTAGCTGAAGATTAAGACTTACTATATGAATAAAAGATGTGTGGCAGAATAGAGTAGAGTAGAGTAGAGTAGAACAAACAGGGTTGAAAGGGACCTGAGTGGTCATCTCCATCACTTTCCAAAAGGAAAAAAAAACATATTTATGAGATTTATCCCTGACGTGATCCTTGCATAGACTTCAGGGCAGAAGGTCAGAATTGGTGTTGAAGCTACATTTGCAGTTTGATCTATATACAGCAGTTTTGTGATACAGTTACCAGAGATCTGTGAATCAAAGCTTAGTACTTAGTGCTTAGGAAATTCAAATCAATGTGCAAAACCCAATCTACTTCAAATACATTTAGAAAATTTCATATTGGACCTGATGTAATTTGATCTGATTTGGATGATTCATTTCATACATGCCTTTGTGCAAAACATCTAGATTGGTCCAGTATGTTCAGCTTGATTGGTTGAATCAAGTTAACACTCTGAAGAAGTCCAAACTGATTTGGAGCTGTGAATATTATGAAGGTTGAAAAGATGATACAAAAGTATAAGCCCTGGGATTTCTATCATTTAAAATGGACAAGAATATTGAGAACCGTCAGGCTGACAATACATGACAGCTTTATCCATATGGAAGACTTTGTTTGAGGAATGACAAAGGGAATGTGTTTCTGATGATTCTTTTGAAACCCTTAGTATCTTTTGATACACCTAAACAAGAAGGATCACTTGTAAGATTTAGGAATAAGGAGCTATAGCCATGCAGTGCTTTTCTTTGTATCTCTCAGGAAAATTTCAGAAGGTGTCATTTGGAGAGAGTTGCTCCTTGAAATGGCAGCCATTAGATTATGCTCCCTCTGGACTCTGTTCTGTCTCTATTTTTTATTATCTACATAAAACTCCTGAGGAATATTACCAGGAAATTTGGAGCTGGATACTGTACTATACTACCACTATGCTGACTATCTACATTTCTGTGTCATCTACAGGAAATGCTAGGCTCCTGAGAATGTCTGTTATACTCAGAAATGGGCCGGATGTGGGATAATACATTGAAACATAATCCATACTTATTGTTAGGGGAAAGAACACCTAGCCAGCATCTGAAGAGGTTGCCAGGATTAGAAAGTCTGTGATTTTCTATACTCATCAAATGTAAGTCTGTTTTCATGAGATGTGAAAGCAGCAATGATTTCCAGTGTGAATGTTGACAAAATAAACAACAAAAAGATGCGATTCTCATCCAAACAGTGAACTGCTCTCTTGCTGGGATAATGCTAGAGTATCCTTTGCCACCGGAAGTTATAATTCTGTTTTTCTCATTCTTCCTTGCCAGGTCCCTTAGAATACTCACCCAGGAAATCTTCTGATTAAAAAATGAGGGGGGGAGGGAGAGGAAATTGAAAGAAGGAGAGGGAGAGATTGATTCTGGTTGGCTGCTGCAGAATTACTAGCAGCAACAATTGTAAAGCTCTATTTGGTCTCAGTTCACTGGAGACAGTACAGCGTGTGCTGGCTTCTGATCATACATTTGAAGCTGGCGAATTGATTCCTGTGGTGGGAGGCGAAGAACTGAGACAGGAATTGAATGTTCAGAAGCTGAGTTTTCTCTCTTATAGCTGCATCCTATAAGGATGAGTCAGCAGCCTTGTGCATTAACCCTGGCTTCGTTAACTAGAGCTTAATTGGGCAGACGAAAGGCAAAGGCTGATTTCTGCAGCTCAGAAAAATTCTCCTTCCCTCTTTTAAAGGCTGCATGAGCTGAACGCCAGACGGTAGAAGAGGAAGACATGTTGGAGGCTTAAGTAGATCCTAGGGTAGTCCACTGTTTCTCTGGCTCTTGAGTTCATGCTTTCCACAGATCTGTTCTCCTTATTCAGTTATTTGGTCTTTCTCTATCTTTCTCGGTGCCTCAGAATCAGAATCAGAATCATACATACACAACAAGAATACAATCAAGATACATTCATAGTCAGTTTAAATATATAAGCATAATCACAATCATTTGTATGTATATGTATAATCATGATCATTTGTATATATAGGCATATATAGGCATAATCAATTAAGTATATAAGCATAAGATACATTCATAGTCTCAAAGTACGTAACATTCATCATGCCTTGTTGTAAAGAGTGGACAAAAATCATTTCCTCTTGTCACAAAGGACACCCTTCGCACTAACACTATCCTATGAATCAGCCGTTTAGTAGGTTGATGACATGAGGGAAGAAACTGTCCTTATGTCTGGTTGTTTTGGTTTGCAATACTCTGTAGCTTCGTCCAAAGGGGAGAAGTTTGAACAGATTATGTCCAGGGTGTGAAGGGTCCATAATTATTATCCCCGTTCTTTTTTTGGATCGTTCAGTGTACAGATTTTCAATGGAAGGGAGTTTTGTAGTAATTATTTTTTCTGCAGTTCTAATTATTCTTTGAAGTCTATGTTTATCTTGTATTGCTGCATTGCCAAACCATTCAGTTATTAATATGCAGATTACAAACTCATTGATTCCACTGTAGTTCCTTGGGTAGTCTGAGCTTTCTGAGTTGTCTCAGAAGGAATATTCTTTGTTGTGCTTTTTTAATGACACCTTTGATGTTGTTGGCTGACCATTTTAGATCCTGAGATATTGTAGAGCCCAGAAATTTGAAGGACTCTTATTTTTGTTAAAGTGTTTGATATTGTGAGAGGAGGTAGAATAGACTGGTTTCTTCTAAAATCAGCTATCATTTCCACTGTTTTGAGTTCAGTTTTAGGTTGTTCTTTTCGCCCTGTAAGGCTAGTTGTTCAATTTCTTGTCTGTAGGCAGATTCCTTGTTGTCTCGAATAGGGAAAGAGGGAACAGATGAGGCCTGATCACGTTTTCAGGAGTACAAAGTGTCCAGGGGAAAAGCAACATTCATGTTTTATGTTTCTGCTTTAGCCTCGCTTAGAAGAAATTTTCGTGAATAATGAGAAGTCCCAGACGATCAAGTACTGTCCCGATTTTCAAAGCCAAGCCTCGCCAGGTCACCGTAGACAAAGCATCCCTGTTTGTGGGCCTCAGATAGAACCTTCTGGATTTGGCATGAGCAGCAGCGTCAGCAGCCCTGGTCTCCTCACAGCCAGATACAGCGATTTGGGTAACTAGCATTGTTCCTTGAATGACGGGGTTTTTTTTTGCCATGCTCAACAGTATACAATGTTCTCTGAGCCTCAATGGTTCATTCATTTTCATCCTCAGCTCCCAAAATATATAAGATGAAAAAAAATACTAAAGGAGATCTTTGTAGAAACTTTGCAAATTCAACCACTGTATGCTTAGATACAGGCTATAGCTATCCTGAAAATATTCAGTATGAAAAGAGAGGAAAGATGATGATATTATGAAATTCCCCATGGTACTTTTGGGTTGATACCTCAATGCATTGTTCCCCAGTAGGAATAGTTTCACTTCGCCATATAGTATGTCTTCTTTAAATTGGCGTGCCCAAAACAGTTTGCATCAGAATGCAGAAGAACTTAAATAATTCAGAGGTCTTTTAAAATGTGACAGCCAGTTCTCAGTATTATTAAATATTGAAACCCGTGGTTCAACTATAATCATGTGTTCTTAGCTAATTTGCAGACTTCGGGAGAGGAGCTGGATGGAACTTTTGTCTTGTACAAATCACCCATCCCACTTTTCAGTATATGGAATAAAAAACAGACCCTTTAAAATCTTTCATTCATTTCCTGAGAACAGTAGAATATCAAAAATTAATTTCCTGCAGGCTGAAGCCTCGAAACCCCTTTTTCGATGCCCCTGGAATCCTTTTCATTCATGATGTCAATGTTTGGTGGCATGATTGGTCGCCATTGAGAAGCAGAGGACTCTTGAAAATTACAGCATAAGGCGAAAAATAGGAATAATGTGTAAAAAAATGGAGGAAAGTCCAAGATGAAAGGAAAAACCTGTTCCTTCTTTGTATCATTGCCTTGTATCTCTTGACCCCGGGAGAGCAGTGGACTATAAAGGAAGAGTAATTGTCACTTCTGTGGCTCATGACTAGGGTTGGGTTAGTCCCCCCCCAAAAAAAATTGGCAGGAAATTCTCCCTGGGAGATGGGATGCAGAGTCTCAGACTCCCTTATCCCCCTGGAAAACCAGCAAGTGTTTCCCCCTAGTTTTGCAGTCCTGGGACAAAGGGAAATGCATCTTTGTCTTCGGCCTGTTCCTTGATTCATATTTTTTTAGATTTTTCTTCATATGCGACTTACTTCTATTTACAATAATGTTGTTTAGGCAATGGGGACACTGTGACGAAGCATCCTGAGGAAAACAGTGAGGGATTGGGCCATATGCCGCAGCTGCCACGGAAAAAGGAGAAGCGGGAATTCCTGGTGGGCATTTATCTTTTCTCCTGCAATGTGAACAATTGGTGTTTGATATCTCCAAAAAGCACTCTTACACGCTGGTTCAGTCTGTTATTTCCTGCTCATCAGTGCTTACAGTAGGACAGGCAGGAAAAAGGAGCCAGTTGCTTACGGTGCCAGCCTAGAAACCAGGAGACCGTGAGTTCTAGTTCTGCCTTAGGCATGGAAGCCCGCTGGGTGACTTTGAGCCAATCACTCTCTCTCAGCCCAACTTGCCACATAGGGTGGTTGTGAGGAGAATAGGAAGAAAGAGTACTAACTATGTTCACCACTTGAGTTATACATAAAAACAATAAAGGTGGGGATAAATATCTAAAAGGGAAGCACACTCAGATGGGGGAAGAGGTTGCTGAAATGCAGGCAAGGGAAGAATTATTTTTTCCATCCTTGAAATCTCCCTGTTTGCTGTGGCACTGACTCTTCTGTGCATACATACACCCCTGTTCCAGAAAGAAATCTTTCCCAGCCTGAAATTCTCTATCTGTGTTAAGATTATTGGCTGTGCTGGCTGGGAATTCTGAGAATTGCCATTTCAACACATCTGGAAAGTTCTGGATTGGGAAGATGGTCCAAGTCAATGAGTGAGTCTCTTCTTTCCCAGATTTTTATGCCTAGCTACAAATCTGATGGCCTGGAAAGAAAGCCACAGCAAACATTGTCGGTCTCCCCTCATCATTTACCCATCCCACTCATTCCAGTAGAATTGTTAGTCAGATGTATCTCTCACCTTTCCTCAACCGGTCTTTCCTCTGATCACTGAAGGCATCTTATGTAGGGCTCCCCTTCTTATAAACTCCACGGTGATACTTCTGTAAAGCAGTGGCTTCTAATCTTTTGGGCACCAGGGAGCAGTTCCATGGAGAAAGGTTTTTCCTGCCTGCATCCCATGGGTGGGGCTTTGCTTGTTTGCGTGGCCCTGTTGCTGGCATGCTGCAGCCTGGCACAGGTCCATGGACCAGGGGCTGGGGACCCCTGCTGTAAAACAAGTGGGGCTGAGAGTGACTGACCCAAAGCCACCCGCTGAGGCTTCCAGATTAAAGGGGATTTGAACCCTCGGCTTACATAGCGTCTTCATAGCTCTTTCTCCAACATTCCAAAAATCCTGTAAGGTTTTGTTTTTTTAAGAATCAATTTACTAACAAATATTTACATTACTGAAAATATTTTAAACAAACGCTTAAAGAATATTACACTTAGCATGCTCTAGCAAGCTGCAGTTCACTAAGGCACAAATTAAGCACTTCAGAAACATGCAGAGATGATACTTTTCCGGAGGATGAAAGCAGATTAGCCTGGCACGAGAACCTCTCTGCAAGGAGGAATTCTGCCAAGAAAACACTTTCCTTGTTGACATATACCAGACATAAAAGCACCCTAAGAGTGCCTATCTTGGCAGAATATCCTAATACTCATGCAAATGTAACTATTAAGCAATCCCATAAATAACAAGGACAGAACACTCTGATTCATTCTTGACAGTATTTTTTCGCCTACTAAGGTATGTTAGAAATATTTCAAATTGAATTCAAATTGGCCCTTTTGCTATTATTGTTGACAGAAGCCAGCAATCAATGGCCTCCCACCGACACCAAAAGTCCTGGTAAGTTCTTTCAGTTAAAATAAAATAGTGTAAGGTGTATTGATATTGTTCTGCTGTTAAATATTTAACTTTGTTTCATCTGCACTCTTTTCCCCCCAATGCAAATGGTTTCCTTCCCTTCCTTTGGATCCCAGCCTCCATCCCCTTTTTTTAACAAGCATGGAATCTTTTAAAGAAATTGTACCTGCACCTCTGTTCACTTTTGTGTTTGAGAATCCTGCATCAAAGGGAAGGCCTCACTGTGAGATCTTACTGGCTAATGGAACAGACCCATCTCTTAAACTAGAACGAATATAGACCAATCTTTCACGTCTTTTGTGGGGCCACCAAAACAAGTGTTTAAAAATAGTAGCTAAGTGGCCCTCATCATTGTTCTGTGCCTTCCCAAATTACAGATATTGGGAAAGTGGTATAGACAGAAACAGATATCCACACATTAGTTCAAGATTCATTCTATATTTTTTTCTCTCTCACCCCAGAGATTCACTGGCCATTGTTTATACCAGTTGAAGGTATTGATAAAGGTCAGAACAACAGAATAACAGAATTGGAAGGGGACCTTGGAGGTCTTCTAGTCCAATCCCCTGCTCAGTCAGGAAACCCTATACCATTTCAAACAAATGGGTTCCCAGAAGGAATGGAACCTTCTCATGCTGTAAATTGAGATGTATTTTGTTTACTAATGCTATTCTAGATGGGAGCATGTTTTTCAAAAGTGTTTGATGGCTGCCCTTTGAAGATCAATTGTGCCACGTCATGGATCCATCCGGACACCAAAGGTAAAAAAAAATGTTGCTTTATATGTGCAAATTTGAGATCCTTTGTTACTTCCATTTTTTTCAAACTTACGTAGCTAAGTCAGTTTACCTTTCCACCGTATTACAGATCAGTACATTATCTTTGGGACTGAAGAGGGCATTTACACACTGAATCTCAATGAGTTGCACGAAGCCACCATGGAGCAGGTAGGGAAGAAGGCGTTCTGGGTTCCAGATGGAGCTGGTCATTCTTCTGGGGAGGGGGGGAGATTCGGGTAAAAAGTTGTGCTCATTTCTCAAGTGGGAAATTAATTATTTTCTTCTGGATCCTCCCACTTTTAGAATGTAGTCCCACTTAAGATCCAGAATGTTCTAGGCCTGAAAGTGATTGCATATGCTTGACCTAAATCTGTGAGTTTTCCTAGGAAAAACGTATCCATCTCTTCTCTGACTGCTATCAGTCAGTATAACCTGTGGTGTGATTGGAAAGGACTCTTGATTGCTTTACAGTTCTTAGTGTTCCTAATACTTTTAATCTACCACAATTTTCTTTTATTGTTCCTGTTTTTTGAGATTCTTTGATTTAGGGTTCCCGGTATTTACTTTTGCAATTTGACATGTGAATTATGAGTGATCTTAGAAGTGCTGGAGGGAAGTGGATAGGGATAAATGTATAGATGGAAAGTATTAAAATATGAATGATGTGGAGTTTTCAAATGCTTGATAATGGTATTGACCGTGCAAATATGTACACACTTATCTAGTGATAAATGTCATTGAATACAAAGGGATTACTTCCAAGTAATACCACTTCAAAGGAGTTGAAGGTCTCCTTGTGTGTTTGCATTCTGAGTAGCCATAAAGGAAGATTTTGTTTGCCCAAGAATTGTATTGCCTGGAATTCATGGCGCTCTAGAATCAAATGACCTTTTCCCCCACTTTCACCATTGAAACATGTTCTACTCTTTTTTTTCCTAGCTGTTCCCACGGCGGTGCACATGGCTGTATGTTATCAACAACACTTTAATGTCACTCTCGGGTATGTATATTGCTGAATAAATGTCTCACAAAGTTTAAAAGATGGGGGCGGGAAATTTCACTGTACTGAATTTAACTTTTGACAAATCTATGATTTACTCTTTAATTTTTTCCCCCCTTTCATTCTGCGATTTGCTTGGACCTATGGATACTTGGGGGCTATCCTTTTAGAAGGTAATCTTTTCCGCTCTATAAGTTTCCTTCTCCTTTTTTATTTATTCATTTATTCATTTTGCAGTATCAGTTTGATACGTAAGGGTTTGACACATCTCAAATATCTCCTTGTGTTACAGGGAAAACATTCCAGCTCTACTCCCATAACCTAATAGCTTTGTTTGAACAAGCCAAAAAAACAGGAATAGCTGCTCATATTCAGACCCATCGATTTCCTGATAAAATACTGCCAAGGTATGGTAATCTTGAGATACACGTTTTTGCTGTTTTGGCATTTATCTGGCTGGCTGGCTTGCTATTGCTGATCACGACAAAAATATTTTCCATCAGCCGTTGCTTCTTGTGAATATCTATAGAGAATTGTTTTTGCTGCTTCTAGGTTTGCAAACACAGAAATGTATCTGTAACATTCTATAATACAATACAGAGAGCCAGTTTGGTCTAGTGGTTAAGGCGCCAGGCTAGAAAACAGGAGTCAGTGAGTTCAAGTTCCACCATAGCCATGAAAGCCATCTGGGTGGTTTTGGCCCAGTCACACACACTCAGGCCAGCCCATCTCATAGAATTGTTGTTGTGGGAAAAATCTGAGGAGGAAGTTATGTTTGATATGTTCATCACCTTGGGTTGTTTGTAAAAATAATAAAAGCAAGATAAGGTAAAGGTTCCCCCTGCACATGCGTGCTAGTTGTAGCTGACTCTGGGGGCGGTGCTCCTCTTCATTTCAAAGCTGAAGAGCCAACGCTGTCTGAAGACGTCCCCATGGTCATGTGGCCAGCATGACAGGACACCAAAGGCACATGGAGCGCTATTACCTTCCTACTGAAGTGGTCTTTATTTTTCTACTTGCATTTATACCTGCTTTCGAACTGCTAGGTTGGTAGAAGCTGAGGCGAGTAACAGGAGCTCACTCCATTACGCGGCGCTAGGCATTCGAACTGCTGACCTTTCAATCAATAAGCTCAACATCTTTATCCGCTGAGTCACCACAACCCAAAAGCAGGCTATAGATAAACAAATGATTGATTGATTGATTTCAGGAAATAGAAACAAAAAGATAAAGATAAATTTTATGGTTTGGAACCCAGAGACACAATAATTCATGAAAAGCAGATAGATGCTAAGATTTTATTTCAAGATTTTTCTCCTTCTTTTGATCGCAAGACAAGCAAGTCAAGGAAACAAACTGCCATGATAGTAGCAACAGAGGTTGCCTCTTTTCCTCACTGATCCCTTTCAACTCTCGGGGGAGCTCTTTTTATGTGTCGCAGCCTTTCAGCAAACCTCAGCCGAGTTTCGTTCTGTGGTTTATCTTTCTTTTTTAGTGATTTTATTGTCATTTTACTTTATTTATGACAGTTTTGAAGCATATTTGTCTGGAAAGTTGAAGATAAATGTTAGAAATAGAAGTTACTTGTATAGGTTTCATTTACATTATGCCTCTTCTCCATAAAGTTTGACATTTGTCTTTCTCTCTTTCTTCCCCCCACACACGCATGAACACCCTCAATTATATCCTTTTTCCCCCCAGTTCATTCATTTTATTCTCATAGCAATCCTGAAATGTTTAATCCAAAATCACCTAGTATGCTTTGCGGTTGAGCATAGATTTTAATCCAGCCTTTCTCACTCTAATTCGGTCCTCCATCCATAATATAACAAGCATTTATGGTTTTTAAAAATTGCAAATCAGAATTGAGAGGCTTTCCAGTATCTTGGGAGGGAGAATAGACGGAGCACAGGACAAATAAGTATATTTAAAAATAACTTTAGATATTGTAAAGAGCTTTTTGGCTGCTTCCCTTAATTCACATTCTCAACAATAACCATGATTGTCTAGCATGCATTATTGGACTGTTTTTTTTATTTCTCCGCTTTTTTCTATCCTCCCCATTTTTCCTTTTTATACTTCGTCAGTTTTAGAATAGAAACTTTTTCTATCACATTATCTAGATGATTCAGCCCAGTTTATGCAACAATTATTATTTTTTATGGCTCCTCTGATATTTTTCCTAAGGAGTGTCACAGTGGGTTCTGGTGTTGAGCCTGAATGCCTGCTCCAGGCAGACTGAGCACAGCGGCTCCTGCACCTCTTCTGTTTCCCCTGTTTGTGTCCATAAGTTTTTGTGTTTGTGTTGGTATTCTCACTGTCATGGCTGATCAACAGAATAGAATAAGTTGATGCCTAATTTTCATAACACCCTTAAGAATAATCATTGCACTACAACACAATGCTTTATTAAGTATATTAAGTATAGAATACTTGATAAAATAAAATGTAATTGTTGACAAAGTACAAAGATCTAAAATGAAACTTTTAAGATTTTCGAACAGCTCAGGGCACTTTGTGCAAAGGCGTATGTTCCCCACAACAGCAATCATGTAAGGTAGGTTGGGCTGAGAGGAGTCATTGGCTTAGAGTCTGGACCAGCAACTTAACTGCTATGCAACACTGGCTCTCTGTTGTCGAATTACTTTAGGAAAATAATTATACAATTCTTTAAAAGGTACAGGACTCTACTGTGTTGATGCTGTAGGAGATAACAGAGTCAATGATATTCACAGATGATAAAGCATTGTTGAAATTTAAATATTATGGCAAACACCCTTTAAAATAGTTAAAGGATATTACAGAATGTGATTAAAACTATTAAGATCTTTGTTGGGTTACACAAAGGATATTGTTAAGGAAAAGGAAAAGGAAATTGGTTTTATGTTCTTGATGCTAGAAGTAAAATTGCCACTAGGTGAAAGTCAGTAAGAAGAATATTGTTATAATGACCAATTAAATGGATACAAGAAAGACAGAACTGTTTATTATGACTGAATTTACCAACTTAGAGAAATTTTCCATGTACATCTGGAGCTTCGGAAAAAAACAATTTGAGAAAGCAAAGACTAAAGCTATCTTTGAGGAAGGAAAAAGAATGATATTCTGAAATCCCAGACATGGACAGTTTATTTCTTTAGAATTTAATATTTCTGAAGAATGTTAACTATTAAAATTGTATATAGTTTTCCTGTACCATGATTTGCTGTTGTGTATTTTATACATAAAGCATTGAATTTTTAGTCAATGGAATTCAGGAAAAAATGTTCCTGAAATTTCTTGGGGCAGTATTGAACTGAAGACAGCTCTGCAAAAGTGGAGCAAATGTCTAGGGCAAAGACCAAGGAACTAGTGAGTGAGTAGACTGACTCCTTGGAACCTCTCTGGATAAGGAGAGGAATGAGAGATCACCCACATGTATTCCAGACAGCTTATTCTGGCAAGGAGACTGCAGGACAGTGATTTTCAACACATTTGAGCACCAGGAGCCAATAGGATCAACTATCTTGCTCGCAACTGTGACAGAGCCTCTTAAAGGATACTAAGTTCACAAAACTTACTTTTTAATCATTTTCAAAAATTATTCATTTGCTACTTTTAAGCTACTAGAGACCTTCAGAATGACAAGTTTAAACATGGTTAAAATAAGATCTGTTGTTATTTTGACTGCCCTTTATGGACTTTCTGCTGATACCAAAACTGAAAATACTATATTTTATGGATATATTTATAGATACGAGATAGGATATGAGATGAGGGGATAAATGTTTGTAACTTTAGAGATTAGATTTATGGGGGAGACTAGATTTGTTTATACTTGTGATTAAGATCAGAAGTCACTGCTTTATATATTTCTTTTTCTTTATTCTTACTTTTTTCTTTTTTCTTGCACTTTTTACTCATCTCCATTTCCTTTTCTTTTTATAAGTTTAGTTTCCATTAGATTTTATTACTATAATCAAAATACTTAATAAAGATTGTATATTAAAAATGAATGCTCCTTTTCTGCTAATAGAAGAAAGGAGTGCACGTAAGAAGAAAATTCTGAAAGGTCAGAAAACAGATTTTCTATTTTCAGAAGGTCCAAGAAAATGCTGCAGAAGCAGTTTCCAAAAGCTGATATTCAGAGATAACGCTGTCTTTCTCTATAATTTTTCTATTTGGCAAATATATACAGTTGCCATCAAGAAGTTACTTAATTCCTGTCACAGTTTAATATATTTTTTATTTATTTTAGTCAAACATGTATGATAAAACAAGTATAAATATAAACATACCAGATAAACATATAAACAGGTATAATCAGGTATAAACATATGCATAATAAATGAATACGAATAAATGGGAACAGTAGGACAGGGATGGTAGGCATGGTAGTGCGGTTATGCACGGCCTCTTACAGACCTCTTAGGAATGGGATGAGGTCCACAGTAAACAGTTTAAGGTTAAAATTTGGAGTGTGTGTGTGTTGAGGATACATTGACCATTCTATTGCTAAAATCGTATTTTCTGCAGTCGAGTTTGAAAAGGTTTACTTTGAGTTTGTATCTATTGTTAGCCCGTGTATTATTATGAGTGAAACTGAAGTAATCATTAACAGGTAGAAAACATTGTAGCAGACAGTTTTGTGTACCAAGCTTAGGTCAGACCATAGGCGACGTTAGCTCAGAAATCCATATTCTGTAGGTTTAAATCTTAAGTGACTTAAAGAAAATTCTGTTGAAAATTATTTTTCCATGAGGTCTCTGATCTGTCCATAACAGTTGGCTCTGGGCTTTGTTTTCTTTTTTCCAGAAAATTTGCCTTAACAACAAAGATCCCAGATACAAAAGGATGCCACAAATGCTGCATAGGTGAGTCTTCATCTTCAGCTGATACTCTCAGTTCAATCTACAAGGAATCTTCCAGCTCTACCTCTCTACAATTCACAATAGCAATAGCATGTAGACCTATATACCACGTCACAGTGCTTTACAGCCCTCTCTTAAGTAGTTTACAGCAGAAGTCTCCAACCTTGGTCCCTTTAAGGCTTGTGGACTTCAACTCCAAGAATTCCCTAGCCAGCCATGCTGGTTGGGGAATT
>JANHFO010010140.1:261952-274917 GCA_032468095.1 Pareas carinatus | reverse complement strand
CCCCCAGCCGCCTTCCCCTCAGCCCCCATATTGTTTTAAGAAGATTGTAAATTTTAGTTTGGATCAATTTGAGTTTTTTTATTGTATTCCTTCATTTCATATTATCTGTACACCGCCCTGAGTCCTTTGGGTGAAGGGCGGTATATAAATCAGACAGACAGACAGACAAACCGACCGACCGACTGACCGACCGAATACTCATATAGATAGATAGATGTGTAATACTTAAATAAGCTTCAATTATTTTGTAATATTTAAACTAACCATAATAATTTTGCTACAATTAAACAGCCTTTAAAGATTTTGCTATAATTTAGTAAGCATTTATGATTTTGTTATAATTAAATAAGCTTATTAAAATTTTCTTATATTAAATAGATGCCTTCTATATTAATAAAATGAAAGTTCTCTGACCATTGTTTTACAAATGTATGTATTTTTTTAAAAAATTCATATCAGTGGTCCATGGGATTTAAAATTATGAATTTAGTGGTCCCTGGGGTCCGAAAGGTTGACAACCACTGAAGTAAACAATATCCCAATCAAGGAACTGCCAAACAAGTCAACAGTAAACAGCCTCAACCAAAGAACTATTAAGACCACCCCAAACTACTAAAACATAAATTGAGAGCAAACCCCACTCCTTACTGGCATGGATGATGTCACCTAGTTTGGGTAATGAAATGTTACTCAACACAACCAAGAAAACAAGCTCAAAGAGCACCAAGGACCCCCTCAAATGTAAATAGGATTTGTAGCAAGAGCTAGGCAGGTTTATAAGCTGCCACTTTGAGAGGTAACAAGTGATCTCTGGAGAGGTATCGGGGGAGGGAAAATAAAAAAGGGGGGTCTAGTTTTAATATTTGAAAGGTTCTCAACAAAACTGAAATTGGGGCTTCTATTTTTACCAAGACTGCAAGACTAGATAGATCAATGGTTACTATACGGACCAGTAGTTCAGCTAATTTCCCAGAAGTGTCTGCATTGATTCAGATACTTGCACTGCAAAAATGAATTCTTTTCAGGGGCATGTAGGGGCTTTAGGGAACATGACATCACCACATAAGTAATGCAGATGACCTCATTTGCAGAATAATGTTATGCGATTTTAACATGGTTTCTCGTGGTACCAGTAACATTTTCATAAATTAGCCTCTGATTTATCTCAGATGCCCATAATCACTGTGGAATTGGGCAACTTCAAAACTGAAATATTAAAAGGACAAAGTAGTACCTGTACAACAGTCAATCATCCTCCCCATAAAGAATTTGGAATGCTATTGGATTTCTGGTATCTGCTGGGTTCAGAGAAGCCAGTCACTTTCTCAGCCTCATCCACCTGACAAGGTGCTGCTGGTGGTGGATGGAATAAAGAGAAAGGAGTATGAGGTATATTCACAGCCTTGAATTGTTTATAAAAATAATAAAGTCTGTATAAAAATAAAGTCTGTGTTAAGAAACAGGTGCGCCCAAAGAAAACACATTTCATTATGGCTGAAAATAATTCAGTGAAATGCTGAACCACAAATCACCTATTCATGTGTTAATCTTGATTAAAACGGGCAAGCTCTGCCATTGATGTTCAAATTCTTGTTCAGTTATGAAATTTGCTAGAAGTTCCAGACTTGTCATTCCAGTTACAGACATTCACACATGCCATTATTTAACACAACGCAAGAGCTAGCAGTATCAACCTAATTTTCTGGTTTCAGGTGGCACTGACTGATGAGGGCTGGATTCACACTGGATTGACTTGGTAAGTGTGTTGTAAAAACCAATTTGCTCCTGTCTCCTATCTTCCATAACAGAGTTATTAATAGGTGTGAAACTATCAATCCAAAGGCCTAATAACCTCTTTGCTTTCCATTAGGTTTGCACAGCACTCAAACCACAGACTACTTGATCCTAGTTTAGTCAACTACATTGTGTGATTTCATCCCTGTGGTTAAGTTGATGGATGAGGTAGAAAGTGGACATAGAAAACACATTAACCACGGGGAAACTAATGAATGCAGGCTTCTCCAGTTGCTATTCTACCAGCGATCGGGTTTGGGCAGCGGGGTGTTCTTTTAAGATTGAGACAAAGGAGTTCGCAATGGAAGGAACGCAAAGAAATGCATTTGCCTGTATTTATTTTTTTGGCCGCAGAGTATTTTGGCCTTCTCTGGATATCAAAAAGAGAAAGGTTCAGCACGTTTTAGTAGGAAATGCGTCACTACGCGGAAAAAGGTATCAGACATTACTGGCTTCAAAGTGGTGCAAGCCTGTTTTGCTGTTTGTGGGCTCCCTGTTCCTGCGTGGACCCCAAAGCGCCTCCGCGCAGCAATGCTGCCCTTCTGCTCCGGAGGGCGTGGGAACCTGCCTTGTCCTCTCCAAACAGACGAAGCCACGAAAGCACCGTCCAGCTTGGCTGGGCTGTCACCTTCGGTCCTGGAAAACTGCGGCCTCCGGCCTCCCCCTGCCCACGGTCCACCTCCAGGAGGCGGGCAGTGGCGACAACCGTCGCCTCCCCCCTCCCCGCCTCTCGCCCCGCGGCCATCCTGACTGACTGGCAGGCAGGTCGGCGTCTGCGGCGGACGGCCCGGAGTGGCGCGGGAAGGAGCCGCGTCTGCGGCCACATTTGCACGACCGCGCAGCAGGCGAGAAGCGGGCAGCAGCAGCCGGGAGCCGCCGCCGCCGGACGCTTGGGCGGAATGAAACCGAAGTCTGGCGCCGAGGGTGAGAACCGCTGGCGGGGAGCCCTGTCGCTCCGGGCGCAGAGCAGCGGTCTCCGAGCACGGGCAAAGCGCGCACCGGTCGAGCCGGGCTGCGCGACTGAGGAGCTCCCTCTCGGCTGCGAGTCGGGAAGAACGCGCGCTTCTCGGGCGAGAATTAGATAGGTCTCTGCGAGCTTGCCAGGGCTACTGGAAGGCAGGCTACTCCTGAGGATGCGCAGAGGGCACTTTAGGGGCTGGCTCCTTGCACGAGGGAGGGGATATACCTGGTCCCTCAAGTGGTTTTCTTTCTGCTGTGAAAAGAAAAACGTCTGAATTGCCCCTGAGACAGCAACAGTCGCCTGCGCCCCTGCCCCCCCCCCGCCCCCTCGGCATGCCCGTCAGTGCTTCCTGGGGGTGCTGGAGCCGAGCCTCTCTCCTTATCCCAAAAGGGCCGCTTGCAGGCCTGAGGGAAACGCTACCAAGACTGATGAGGGTGGAGGGGACAACCCCAGGAGCCCTCCAGGGCCCTCTCTGGGACCATCCCCAGGGCGCCCTTCCCATGCCCCATCATTCTCAGGGATTTTCTTTTGCAGGCAGGCCAGGCAAGGAAGGGGAAAGCCAAAGCTGGGCCCCATCCCTTGCCTTCCGCCTGTCCATTTCCTTTCTTCCTCCCTTCTTTACACAGAGAGGCAGGTGTGTGTTTTGCTGCTGGTGGACTTGCCCAGCTGGCTGCACCTCCCTGGCAACCTGCCTTTGCCAAAAGGCGCTGAATTAAAATTTAATTTACAGATGGGGCCTTTTGCATGGGGAAAGTGGTCTGAAGACGCAGAGGCCACTGGAGCCTTCCAGCAATCGGGTTTCAGATTGCACTAGAGTCCTTACAATCCTCACTCTCATTTTTTTCATCAAGGTTTCTAAATTCACAGAATAAAGCAACCACTGTGCAGATTTTGCAACAAAAGGCTTTCTTTTTTTCTTTTTAGATAAGGGTCCCTTTCAGTATAGGGCATTCATGCAACTTGTTAGGAGGGTTGTACGCTTACAGTGCTGTAGTGGTGTTGCCATCATCACAAAACATCAATTTGCCACAGAGGAAGCTGAGGAGTCTCTCATCCTTCATAATTAATTTATTAATTTGATTTATATACCGCCCTACTCCCGAAGGACTCCCACTTCAATATATCCTTGTCCTGGGGGTGAGAGTGGGAGTGGGGCTGAGGGTAAATAGGCATGCATAATTCAAAATACTAGCTTGCATTCCCCCAACCATTTTCATATTCTAAGAATGCCTATGTGGGACTCAGAGATGTATTGGTAAATGAGGATAACACTAGATTTGTGCTTTGCTTTGCAGCATGGTCACATTGCTGTTTGAGTTAAAAGACTTTATAATACAAATTGTTTGGTGGGGCAGGGAGCCTGGCAGGCATCCAGGGGCACCTGAGATCCCTCAGGCATCACGTTGGAGACTCAGAAGCATTACAGAATAACATAAACTTGAAAAGAACTTTTTGCTCTAAGGAGCTTAATGTCTTAATTCGACTGAACATAGAGATGATCAGATTTGGAAAGAGGAGTGGAGGTAAAGGGAACATTGGGAAGGAGAAAATAGAATACAAAAAGAATGCATAAATACAATCAGATAACTTCATGTAGTTGCTGTGACATAAATCCAAAAGTTTAAGCAATAGATTTAAAAAAAACCTGAAAAATCTTAACTTTTGTGATGAAATGTAATGAAGAGGAAAGAAAAAGACTAAGCAGGAGTTGGAGTTCTGGGACTTGAGGACAGTGTGAAAGAACAAACAGGGCTGAGGGTTGCCGGATTTACGAATAGAAATATATGATGTTAAGAAAGGTAGTCATGACTTTCCCAAGGCTACAGCTAGTCCTTGACTTATGGCCACAACTGGGACTGAAACTTCTGCAGGTAAGCAAGGCAGCGGTTAAGTGAGTTAGTCTCAATTTTATAACCTTGTTGCTGTGGTCATTAAGTGAATTGCCACAATTGTTAAGTGAATCTGGTTTCCCTGTAGATTTTGCTTGTTGGAAGCCAGCTAGGAAAGTCACAAACGGCGAACATGTGGCCCCTGGGCACTGCAACCATTATAAACATGCCATTTACCAAGTGCCCAAATTTTGAACATATAACCATGGGGATGCTGCGCCAGTGGTAAGTGCAAGGACTGGTTCCAAGTCATTTTTTTTAGCACCATTGTAACTGCAAACAGTCACTAAATGAAAGGCTGTAAGTCAAGGACTACCTGATAGGTATTGTGATGTAGCTGGGAAGATTTATCCTGACATTTATCCTTATATTTCTATCCCATTATTTTCATAATTAAAAACAATCTCAAAATGGGTTTATAGGTCATTGCAAACAATTAAGTTTAAAGTCATCATCGTCTTTAAAAAGTTAAATGCAAATAACTTTTAATCACTCTTAAATATGGATCAGGAAAGTACTGTGGTTCCAATTTAATCGAAACGCTGAAAATGAGCATCTTTTTTAAAAGTTCAGTTTCAAATGTTAACTAACAGGAACAGATTCTGCAATGGAGATTTTTTTTATTGGAAATGCCTTAGTTCGGATCACTGTATTCTGAAATTGAGCAACTTCAAAGAGGCATCTTTTGTAGATCTTTTGTAGTTGATGGCCACCTACATATGGAAAAAGGTATCCAGGTCCCAAATTTATCAGATGCTGTATGAGATTGCAAGTACTTTAGAGATAAATCTAATTAACAGAGAAGTAAAGACATGCTTGACCCATGGGGTCTACATTAATACAGCACATCCAGGTCCTTTGCAAATGGACCTGAGTCCTTCGGGAGAAGGGCGGTATATAAATCTAAATAAATAAATAAATAAATAATAAAATAAAAATATCTGCAGAAGTAGTTTGCCTCTGTCTTCTCCTGGGGGGGGTTTCTTCAGTTTCCCACTGCAGCTTCCTTCCCTAGGCTTTTCTGCAGGCCTTCTATCCAGGCCTGACTCTGCTTCATTTTTTTTCAAGGTCATCCAAGATTGGACAGGTCCTATCAATGTAACGACTAATTACCTGAGTGAAAAAAAGGGTGAAGGTTCAGTTTATACATCACATTAATTCATAATACGTTTGCTGGTTTTAGAAGTCTAGTGAAATACGGGCACTGCCATGTTAAATAGAAACTTTTCCACAACAAACCACACTGTAATTTCAATCATTCCAGCTCATTTCAGTGGAACTGGTGGAGAAAAACTTCCTCCTTCATTAAGTTCCATTTAACTTATTCTAGCAAGAGGTTTTGGGAGCTTGCCCAGCGCTGTAGGGTAAATAGCAATGTATTTCAAGCAACAGTGATGAAGCCACTTAAAAAGAGGTCTTATTTTTTCTTAAATAAACTCCAACCTCTTCTCACCACTTGATGGATTATAGGGAGGGGTGGAGGGAGGGTACCAGAAACTAGTGCATTCTTCAAAACAAAGTAAAACAAAGTAATTATAGGCTCAGATTGCTGGTCCATTAAAGAATCAGTATGGTGTGGTTAAGTTCCATGGATTTCTATAGATGCTAAGTGTGGCTGCAACCATATTTTTAAATTTGTCTCACAGGTTTAAGATGATTGTGGCCTCTTGCAACTTTTGAATCATTCATATCTTCGAGAGAGTATCTTACTCACCTGTTTATTGCTGACGGTGGATGATAACATCTTCAGAGATTCTTTTCTGTTAACAATGGAGAAATATGAAAAAATCAGTAAGATTGGGGAAGGCTCCTATGGGGTTGTTTTCAAATGCCGAAACAAAGACACGGGGCAAATTGTTGCTATCAAAAAGTTCCTGGAATCTGAGGATGATCCTGTTATTAAAAAGATTGCACTTCGAGAGATTCGGATGTTAAAGGTAATGAATTGGAATCTACTTATCAGAAACTTTATTTGATTAAAGCTGTCTGTGCATTTGCTTTTCTTTACATTCATTGCTTTTCTTCCTTGTAACTAACCCAGTGGCCCATTTTATCTGAACATCACCATTCCTTTTATGCCTTCCTAAGAGTCATCCAGCTTTTGGAAACTTAATTTTAAAATGTATTTCATGGATCATTAACTATGCATAAAGTACATGGACTATGCATTTGATGATAGATAGTTCTGATAAAAGGCTGTGAGAAGCAGTGGAAAGAATGGCTATAAAAAGTTTGTTTATTTCCTCAATCTAAATATCACAGGTGGATTATAGATTTAGAATGAGCATATTTTAAGAATAGTGTCTTCAAGTGTTTTATTCTGTCCTGTTTGAGACTTTTAATCCTATAAGAAAATTAATAAATCTCTAATGTAAACATTATTCATTGTGATTAGGATAGTGGAAAGCTGTTTTATTCCTTTCTTTCAAACTTCTTGTGGTATTTAAGATTGGGGCTTCCTAAATCAATTCGTGTAAATTCTTTACTTCATATAGAGGTAGTCCTCAACTTACAACAGTTTGTTTAGTGGTTTTTAAAAGTTACAACGCTACTGAAAAAAAGTGACTAATGACTGTTTTTCACAGGACAGCTTCAGCATCCCCATGGTCACATGATCAAAATCCATGTGGTCTCCTTTTGCTACCTTCTGACAAGCAAAGTCAATGGGGAAGCCAGATTCACTTAACAGCTGCGCTACTAATTTAACAACTGCAGTGATTCACTTAACAACTATGGCAAGAAAAGTTGTAAAATGAGGAAAATTCACTTAACAAACGTCTCATTTAGTAATATAAATTCTGGGCTCAATTGTGGTTGTAGATCGAGGAATACCTGTACTCTGCTAAAGGCCCAGATCCATTTACAATGTTTTTTTTATCCTATCTGTCGCTGAGAGGTTCAGAGTTAAAATAGGAAGAGAGTTTTTGGCTTTAGATATGCATGGTAAAGATTTATCCATTTGTCTCTCGAAAAATTTTCAGATGTTATAAGAGATGGAGAATTTGTTTAGAAAGACTTCTTAGATAATGGCCTCCTGATACTGAGCCTACATATATTCCACTCCAAATGAAGCATAACATCTTGCCAAGAATAACCCAAATTCTGTTAGAGGAAAAAACTGTGTTTTGTAATTGATGTAAATCATTGCGAACAATTGATTGAAGTCTTAGTTTTCTTGGATTGATTCTGCTGGTTATATGTCATTGGTGGGCAACTTTTAGCAACAGTAGACAGTAGTTCAGTCCTTCTGCTCTTTCTAATATTAGCATAATTTATGTCTATATGTTGGTTTATTCAATTTACATGGTCACCCATTTTGCAACAACTCTCGGCAGCTATCACAACTTAAAGCACTAAATATAAATGACTACAGTAAAAACAAAGCATATCAAACAAAATCTTTAACTATCCACCGTTAGTATTAATTTCTATTGTTGTATTGTAGCTCGTATTATTAGGAGGATATACAAGGAAAAATAGCAAGGACTCAATTTCTACAGTAGTTTTCCTGCTGATATTTGGTGCATATTTTTTTTCAATAAATAGTGGACAGTCTCTCTTTTGTTCTCCAGCGATTTATCTCTGACTTTTGGTGGGGCAGTTCAGGGGTAGAAAAAGGGGCTCTCGGAAGATAGATATAGCTTATGGATTGCTTGATGTTATCTCTGCTTGTTATCTCTGGCATCTCTGCATTCTCACCAGCCATTTTCCTGGTTATTTAATCTCTATTTCTAGAACAAGGAAAGGGAAGAACATTTTAAATGAAAACTGATATTCTTATAGGAACTTATGAAGCATCTTTTTTCTAGTTAGCAGTTGCACAAATTAATAAGGTAGAGTTTCTATGAATTAATTGGCATGAATCACCCTACCTAAGAAGAAAAGAATTATCCATGTGTTACTTTACACAATGTAAATGATTTTACATCAGCTTTGCCAGTCTTGAGTCATTTGATATGTATATTATACTAGCATATAATGATTACATTGGTTGAGGATGGTGGGAGTTGTAGTCTGCCACAACTACAGGGCTCTGGCTTGACAAAGGTTGCCCTAGAACTGATCACACACTCCTTTAGACCAGTGCATATATTTTGAGAATGTATTTCAGGCACCCTTATAAAATATTCTTGTAGACAAGACTTAAAATACTTATTTAGGAGAAAGTGACTGTAACATTTCACTACCATCACCTTTGATCTTTCAGGATTATTGGATCATTGAATTGAAAGGGAACTTGGAGGTCTTCTAGTTCAACCTCCTACCCAAAGCAAAAATCTTCAGACCATCTCAGACAAACAGCTGTCCAAATATTGCTGGGAAACCTCCAGTATTGGAGCACCTACAAGTTTAGGAGGCTGGTTCTTCTACTGCTTCATAATTCTCACAGTCAGGAAATTCCTCCTAAATTTGAGTTGGATTTCTTTATAGAAGCTTCTCTCTCAAGGTCTTGTCTACCCATAGGCACAATAGAGAGTAAATCCACACCCTCTTCCCCTGAAATATATTGGAAGACTACTACCATGCCCATCCCCCACCCAGTCATCTCTTCCTTAGTCTAAACATTCCCAGTTCTTTTAACCATGCCTAATTTTGTACACCTCAATTACTTCCTCTCATTTGCCTCTTCTCTAGACTAAAACACCCTAAATATTGCAATCTTTCCTTCTGGAAAAGCTGCTCCAGTCCTTTGATTATCTTGGTCTCTTCTAGGTCCACTATATCCTTTTGACCAAAACAGAATACCGCATATCAGGTGTTATATCCCACTTATGGAACGTTGAGTGCAACTATCACTTCCCTTGATCTCAACCTTATGCATCTCTGTTGATGCAGTCCAAGATTGCATTCGCTCTTTTAATAGTTGTCGTACACAGCTGACTCATGCTTAATTATGGTCTATTAGGACACCCAGATCTTTTCACAAGTATGGCTGCTAAGCCAGATCTGTACATCTGATTATCAGGTCCATTTCAGTGTATTTTTTGCCTTTCTTTTCTAGATGGATATATAGTCCTTCTAAAAAGAGCACTGGTGATAGTCTGCTATTATTCTCATTTATTTGTCTGTGGGCTATACGTGGTGAATGAAAGCCTTCCTGGAAATAAAGGGTAGTATCGTCTAAGGTTTTTCTCAAAAGCCAAAACAATCTTTAAAAATAGTTGAATAAATTCAGATGAGATATGGTACAGCAATTTTACTGTCAATATTAAATCTGTTTGCTGTTCATAAACCACATCAAATTGTTTACAAGTTTAAAGCTGGAGTGGCATTGAGTAGCTGTTTTCCAAGATAAATCCCTTAAAAGAACCGAGATGTCCTGGCTTTTGTTCCACACCTGAAAATTTGTCTTACAGGTGGAACAAGAGCAATAGAAAAATCATATTTATCAGTCAAAGTTTATTTCCCTCCCTTTTTTATTTTGGCTTAGGTAAATTAACTCTTCCTCCTTGCCATCTTAATGTCCCAAAGGCTCAGAAAGGACAGTGTTCCCACAAAAAGGGGAGGTAGCAGCTGCGAATTGGATCATACTGTTGGATTAAACATTGAGGAGATTCAAATGGCCTTGACCTTATCAGCATTTTATTAAGTGTTGAAAACTTACTTGCAATACTAGTCATTAGACCAGAATATGGAGAGTGAACTCATCCTGATGTTCTGTTAATATATGTTGAATTCAGGGGCATTATTTAAATTGATTTAAATTATTTCAGTCATTATTATTGTTGGCTGTTCTGCTGCTTATTAGCCACCCAGTGTTGTGTGTTGGGTATTCTACTGTTTATTAGTCATTCAATGTTGTATGTTGAGTTGGCAGCCATATATATTTAAATAGCAAGTAAGCTTGGAAACCCAGTTTATTCATCCTAAGCCAGGAAAGTGCACTGAGTGATTTTGGATAAGGACATAGTTGTTGTGAAGATAAAATTGGAGGAAGATGTATTATGTACTCAATGATATTGAGCAGGAAAGGCAAGATGTAAATCTAATAAAAACAAAAGTAAATAATGGTTATCTTTATGTCTTCTCTGTGCTTTTAGGTCAGCAGAAAGTAAAATGATTGTAAGCCTGCTTTAAACAGAGGTAGTTTGGAAATGCCTTGAAACTTGCACCAACATGTCCTTTATTGGCCTTTTTCCTTTTAATTTTCCTTAGTTTTCACCTTTTCTGACTGGAAAAAGGAATTTCTAATGACTTAAAGTTTTTTGAGATTTCACTCACTTCTTGCTTTTCATTCTGGGAAAAGCAAGGGATGAACAAATCCTGGTCACTATATATGAAGGAGCTCTGTCCACTCATAAATATGGGGTTGTGTGGTCTGAATGTTAATATTGGACCTGTTGATGCCTCATAGTTTTATTTCAACTTTTTTTAAAAAAATCCATCCATCCATTTTATTTATCATTTTATTAGAAATAAAATGAGACTTGTGTGAAGAAAATGTCTTCTGGTCAGTTTTGAGGGATTACACCCAGTTTTGACTCTCCATTCAGATGATGTTGCCTTAAACCTTTAGGTCCAGAGGAGGTAACCAAGAGTCCTGTGGAAATTTTAGGTTACAATTCCTCAACTTCTAAACTTTGACTATGTTCCTGGCACAAATGGATGTTGTAACACAAAGCCAATGAGAATATCAGGTTGCTTACTTCTCCTTGTGCATGTTTTAACTCCATAGTAGCATTCAAATACACCATGACTATCTGAAAAGATCCAGAAGCCTGATAAGCTATTGTGGAAAGATTAATAGGGATTTCTACAGCCCAGGAAGAAATTCAATAGTGGGGGCAGCAGCTTATGTCAGGAAAACAGGTGATGAATGGTCCTTGAAGGAAGCAAGAAAGAGAGACAGGGGAAGCAGAGTATCTCAACAATTCTTTGCACCATTCTTTGCCAATGGATCTGTGTGCTGAATTGTGTTGATTGAACAAGTGCAGGCCTGCCATGTCGCCAGTTCTGAAAAACACTTTCTCAGTCAATAGTAACAGATTGTTTGTTTGCTAATTGGAGAACTGTGCCGGGTGAGATCTAATCCAGAAGGGGTGGGGAGACAGGATTCTTAATCCATCATTTTTCAGTGTTGTGTAAGCACAGAAAGAATAAAAGGCTTCAACATGATAGTCATTCAGATTTAAGAGATTTACCTTGTCTGCCTTTAAGGTGAAAATGCTGGGTTTGAAATATATGAATATAAGGCTATCAGTGGAAGAAAAGGCCAGTGGTGGTTATATATAAAACTCCAGTGTCAGAGGCAGGATGCATCTGGATCCTAGTTGCTGGGAGACATGTCTTGATTGTGAGTTTCCTTCTGTGGGAAACATGGTGCTGCTTGCATAGGCCTTTCATTCGACCCAGCACAACTTTTTATAAACTCTTATGAATGCCAAGAACAGGAGACCCCCATGGTGATCAATCTTGGTATTTTAAAAATCTGAAACCACCTTTTTGTTGTTGTTGTTGTGTTATGCTGTGAATTCACTTTGTGTTGAGTTAGTAGGAGATGTGGTCAGCCCATGACCTCACACTGCTTCCATCAACTCACTTGTCAAGCATATTTGCCAAATCTCTAAAGCTGCCCAACTTCATAATGTGGTGTGCAATGTTAAAAGCAATTGAAAATAATAGTAACCAGCAGAAAATAGTTGTAACCTGCAAAAAGAATGATAAATGTCTAAGAATAGAAGAACAGGAAATGTGTAACCCTGAACCTCAGTCTCAAAGGATCCCACCATACTCCTTAATCCAGGGCTTGGGGGAAGAGCCAGCTCCTCCAAGCTTCACTTAAAAACAAGACATGAGTAGGGGACATTAAATAGTTCTTTCAGTCTCACTTAGGTAAATAAAGTCAAGATAGGGGTTCATCTTGTCACTCAGATTATATGGCACGTTGCATGTCAGTAAAATCAAAATGTAAGTATTTAGTCAAAATTTAAGATTGCATTTATGATCAATCATTAGGACATCGTGTTTTTTTAACGATACTTTAAGAGGAAGGTTTGTACTTTGTGAAGTTTAGGGAAGATAGGAAAGGGAGAATGAGAATAGTATGGGAGAGACAAAAGGCAAGAAGATTGCAGCTGAGTATTAATGACAATTCTATATTTCATCTTTGTTTTGATTGAAAAGCAGAACCAAATAGTTAAGCTGAGAGGTTATGGGAAGAATCTAGTTCTAAATAAATAAATAGAATTTGTTGTATGGTGAGTTCCCAAGAATGAAGCGAAGGCACACTCTGCTTAAGGTCTGTATTGGTCAGTGTGGTCAGTCACAAGAATGGCGCTGGGCTGGCGCGCTGCCACTTAAGTACCCCGCGGTGGGTGGCA
>JANHFO010010140.1:229480-245673 GCA_032468095.1 Pareas carinatus | reverse complement strand
GGAGGTTCCTTTCGCTGGAACTGAGGGCTGGAAGCGGACCAAACCGGCCCATAGCCCTTAAAATTCCCTCAAAAACTCAAAACTCGCCGCCCGTGGTTCGAGCAGCCTCCTCCACCGCGGTCATTTTAGGCAGGATCTATGCAAATAATACCGATTGGGAAAGCTGGATTTGTTAATAATAATTATGTGATTTAATTAATGACCATGTGATTCACTTAACGACTGCTATGAAAACTGGTAATGTCAGGCCCAACTGATTTTATGACTGCAATGACTTAGGACAGAAATTCCAATTCTAATTGTGGCTGTAGGTCTAAGGCTACCTGTGATGAAGGAAAATAACCAAGCTCAGAGAACATCAAGAACTATCTCTAATTTGCCTAGGTTGCAAGAGGGAACACAGCCCATACAACCAACGTAACTACTTTACAAAATATAGAGTTGTCTTAATTGGCTTACATACCTGAGCTTACGCAACGCAATGATGCCTTCGTCTGTGACATTCCCACAAGAAATGAGAAACAATCGCAGCAAGCTCTTCTGCAGGCTTGGAGTCTCGCTAATCCGTTGCAAGCATGTATCCTCAATATATATGCACTTGCAAAACTTTATTTCTTCAAGCTGCTTTAGACCATCTGAAATAGCATAATGTTTCTTTTGCTAAAGGAAGAGCTTATTGGAAAAAGCTTGCGTGAAGGGCTTCTGCTCTTATCCATATACTGATTGGACTCACACAATTTTAAACCACAATGTGGTTTGCTTAGTTTTAGTTCAGTTTGTTGCAAACTTGGCTATTAAGAATTTTAAAAATATGATTTATAGCTTGATGTATTATAAAACTGTATTCCATCATATGGAATATGCTAAGTCAGTTTAATTATGGTTTATTCAATAAACCATAATTAAACAAATAGTAACTTAGCATTTTGCAAAACCAGCCAGTAGCAATAGCAAAGTTTTAATAAGTAGAGATAAAAAGCAAACCATTCTGATTTTGATAAAGCAAACCAAACGTCACATATAATTCAGGATTACAATAATGGGTTTGTGCCTTACATATTATATGGGGTGCAATTGAATAGGCAAAAGGTTCCCTTCCCTTACAGCATATTTTCACAACTGAAAAGTGGAGAAAATAGTTTTAACTTCTTATAGTACTTTTTAATAAGATTTTTTTAAGGAATTTCTGGTGAAAATGATATTTCTCTTTAAAGTAAGGCCTGTGACTCTAAGAAAAGGTATTGAATTAATTTCTAACATCTCCAGATGTTAGATTTACAAACTATTGTCAGTCAGTGACGTAGTTGGACCAACATTATAACAAAGCCCTCAACTAACCAGGATTTTTGGCATAAGTCCAGTTTCCTGGTTTGCACAGAATCCTAAATCATAATGGAGAATATCATGTATAATAGTCCAAACAAAATCACATTGGGCTTTGTATTACCTGAAAGACAAGTGTATTCTTAAACACCATCCTCCCTAACCTGGCTAAGAACCAATTGTACTTTGCTTGTGCTGGCTGAACATTATAACAATTGAAACCCAACTCATTTGAAAGGTGGATTAGGGAATTTGCCTATTGTCTCAAAACTACAAATAACAAACTTTATCAAGCAATTTGTCTAGGAATATTTACAGATTAAATTAGTTAAGTTAGTTAGGCTCGGTAACATACCAAGATAATCAAATCCCTTGTTCATGATGCAAGATTCTGTGGCATTGATTGCTTGGATCTTATATTTCTCCAATGGCCCCATGGGGAGTGCATTGTAATCTTGTTGCCATTTATCATAGCCATGGTAGCGCACTGACGCACCACATCGAAGGAGCCACTCTGAAGCCGCTCTGTCTGGACCAACAGCCTTGATTCGTTCATGGTCGACCCTGGCAAAGAGGCATCGCAATGAGTTCTTTTCACCACATGCAGTATCTTCAAATCAGCATAAACGGTGTAAAGGACCATAGATTAAACTAGCATTTTGCAAACAAGACAGTTTTAAGATGTGTGAACATGCTGGTTGGAGAATTCCAGGAGCTGAGGTCAACACATCTAGATGTTGCCAAGTGTGAGAAACACTGGATTAAAGATTTATTAAATACAGATAGTCCTCCACTTAGGACCATTCATTTAAAGATGGTTCAAAGTTATGACAAAAAAGTGATTTATGACTTTTCATCACACTTGTGACTACTGCACAACCCCATGGTCACATGATTGCAATTCAAGCTCATGGTAATTGGTTTGCATTTATAACTGATCACAACATCCTAGGGTCATATGAATGCAATTTTTGACCTATTCAGCCAGTTTCTGACAAAAGACATCAATTAGGGAAGCTGAATTTGCTTAAGAACCACATGATTTACCTAATGACTGCCATTTAAAATGGTTGTAAAATCAGGTCTGGTCATGACTTGCTTTATAACTGTACTAACGTACTACAGAAATTCCTGTCCTAAATGTGGTTGTACGTTGAGGACTACAGAATGCATCTATATTTAATGGACAGGCTTGAAAAATGCAAATAAAAGTCCTGGGGATATGTGACAATTATGGTGATCATGGCTGACAAGGAATTTATTTTTTTTCCTGATAGGACACGGAAGGATCTCCCCTATATAATTAAAACTTTACATCTGTTAATATTCTTTGTTCCTTAATGCTAGAGCATTCAGATGAAATCCACTGAGCCTAAATAAGACAAAGTAGATTTCTCACAATTCCATTGATGCAAATTACAAATCGTGTTTTTAAACTAGTTTGACCAGTTCACTGAAATATTTATTTATTGCAGTAATATGCCACCATAATCATAAAAGAAAGCAGCTCACAATCGATAGCAAAAAATACATAATAAAAAATTCAAAAACATATAACTTGAAACAGCATCTGCTGTCAATTCCCCTTCAACCTTCTGGAAATACTCCTTTTTCTGCAGTTTCTGGAAGGTCCCTAAAGTTGGACCAATCAAACTTCTCACAGGAGGCTGTCCTGTACATAAAAAACACCTCTGGACTTTGGCCCTCCTGACATCCCAACCAGCTGCTTTTTCTGGTATGATTTCAAAAATTAGCTGTATTCATTTATTTTAATGTTAGGGTCAGCCTTACATTTGTACATTTATGTGGAAGAAAGCTGCTTTAAAAATAAATGTGGTGTATTATTCATTACATAAGACATTGCATAGGTCAGAGTGGAAAATAGCCTTGGGGAGGGAAAGGTTAGTTTTCCTATTAATAGACTCCTCGGCCAGCCCAAAGAAAGTTGAGAAAAATGCTGCAGAATGTATTATATGTAACTTATAAATGATTTCCACCAGTAATTGTGGGATTGATTCACACAATAAGAAAGGCATTTGTTTTAGTTTGGGGCTTAAAATTGTGTATGAATTCATCCCTTGTGCTTTAAAAATCTTTGTTTCTGGATTAATGTGTTATGGGAACCAATTTAATTGTAGCTAATCCAAATGTAAGCAAACCATGATTCACATAACATAAACGCAATCACATGACCTAATTAGCTGTCTTGAATGCCCTTTGGTGAAAAGGTAATATATTCAATAAAAATAAATAATATAGAACAGATACATCTTGGAAGTGCACGGAAACAATTTTCAAATAAATTCATGTTTAACCACTCATTTACATATATACATTGTTTAAGCAAACCTGAAACCATGATTTGCCCAGAGTTTATTGAATAAACACAACTGTACAGGTTTAAACAAAAATAAGACTGTTTGCAAAACACAGTACCTGAGTTCATAAAACACACTAGGTACAAATTATGCTCTGATTAAATTGCAACATCTGAGCCCCCACTTCAGCTGTGAACATTTTAGTTTTATCTTAAACTACAACCTCATTCAAGGTCAAGATGAAGTTCCGGCATTCCAGGATAAGCAATGTGGATCCTGTGGCTGACAGTGGGCCCTTGGACACATCTTTTCTAGCCTAGAAGTCCCTGCCTTGCCACTTGACTTGTTGCAAAACAAAGTACCAGCCTGTAATATTGAATGACTACTCAGGGCTCCATTAAGCTCTAGAACATTAAGGGAAATACCTACTGGAGCTACTGCAGTAGCCATGTTGTTAATGCACTCATCAAAGGTGTCCTAAACCCAAAAAGTTGCCTAACTGTACTGTAAACCAACAGAAATATTTATTTCTACACTACCTTTCCCTGCAAACACTGAAGGCGGCTTACAGTCATTAAAACTACCAAGAACAAATCAATGCAACTGAAAACAAAAATTAAAAATGGCTTTCATCTTGACTCTTCTCATCTTCTAGAGTCTCTATATGGTACCCCAACATTATTCAACCCAGTTCACATTAAAGAAGCAAAAAAGATATTTCATCCCCAGACAGTTCATGCATAAATACACTTAGAAGACTGCAATCTCAAGTTTGATACACATACAATCTGTGTATTCAGGGACAAAAAAACCTCTTGAGATTCCAAGTCAAAAATCAAAGACTAGTTATACATTCGCTCAACCAAAAAGTTCCTTGTAAACAAAATTATGTTCGCATGTCTGATCAGTAAGATACTACAGCATCAAAAATTTTAAAGTCAGGCTCCTTTATAGCAGAGCGGAACTGCACTTGCAATGATGTTCAAAGCACTTTACTGAATCATCAAAAATGCACATATCCCCAATTAATGTGAATATATGACAAACATCGAAGACCACTAGCCTACTAGACATGAGGCAAGATTGCCAAATATATATGAGCTTACATCTCACAATCTCTCTCTCTTTCATTTGTACAGTTGCCCCTCTCAGGTGATGAGGGCACGGCATCTTCCATGAAACCAAAGCATAGGAGCCCAGCGTTAGGGACTCAGAAGTGTTAGGGTTTGCAACTTTCGTTAGCAAGTGCCACCTGCAGCAGTTGCCTTCCTTAACCAAATCCTACCTTCATGAAACAGCTAGGAAAATTCAAGCCCTGGGCTCACTCTCAGAGTGCCACAATTCTCAAGGCTGGTGAGAAGGCAATCCTATCTGCATCTAGTTTCACCTGAGATTGTACAAGTAAATCATTAGTGTACTTCATGGAAACAACTTTATTTTTCTTGCCTGTGCTCTTACTGGTTGAACACTGCATTTAACCATCCCCAGAAATGCCTCCGCAGACCAGCAGGGGGCTCTTTCTTCAACAGCCTCGCTTGGCGCACCAGCGCTTCCGTCAACATCATGTAACCGCTGAAAGAGATTGACAGCAATGGACAGCTCGGTGGGTTTCCACCCATCAGTCACATTACTGTGGTCAGTAACTTCTGACCCAGGATGAGGAGCCACAGATGGGCGGATTTGCGCACACAAAAGGGCGCCCTGGGGCTCAGTGCAGCGCATTAATCTACTCGTTCTCTCTGCGTGATATCCCTGCGATATTGCGGCGAAATAAAGCCGTCCTCTCCAAACTGGCGACCCAGGAAAGGCGCGTTGTTTGAGGGGCAATGGCAGATGGGGGGGGGGGGAGCTCGGGCGTTTGGGGCTACTGTACCGCAGGCGGCAAAAGCCCCTCCCGCATCTCTCCTTCACCCCCCACAGCTTGGACCTTCAGGCCGGCCCAGCAACTCGGCCCGATGGAAGAGCCTCCCCAGCCCGGCTCCCCAGGGCCGCTGCCAGGGCCGCTGCCCCCGGGCGGAGGGGGCGAGCTCCGCCGTGGCAAAGCGCGGAGGACCCCCTGCCAAGAGGGTCGGGGGACGTCGCCAGCGCGCCCTTCGGCGGGATGAGGTCGCAGCCGGCGGGGAGGCTGCCCCGGCCTTCCCTCCCTGCGAGGGGGAGCCCAGCGAGCCCGGCGGCCTCCCTCTCCGGAGGCCCGCAACGTTGCGGGGAAACGCACCCCGGGCGCGGGTCCCGAGGCGGGATGGCGCGGTGCCTCTGGCGTCCCCTCCGCCTCTGCCGGGTTCCTTCAGCGCGGGCAAGCCCGGCCCTGCGCGGCCTCCGGTCTGCTTCCCGCCCTCCCCCGCAGGGCCCGCGCTGGAGCGGGCGGAGGAGGAGGAGGAGTTGGGCAGACTGGCCCGCCCGCAATGATCCCGGCGTGGATTCGGGCCGTCCGCGGGGCCCGGCGCCCTTGTTGGGCCGGGAGTCGGGCGATGCCCTCGCGGCCTCTCAGCGCCGACAACGGCCGACAGAGGAGGTGAGGCGCCTGGCGCCAGCCCGGGGGAGGGCGGCTCGTGGCGTCGGTCCCGGCCCGCGAGCTGCGCGGCCCCCCTTCACCTGTTCTGCCGCCGTAACTTTAGCGGCCGCTGCTAGGTGGACGTTCAACAGGGGGAGTTGTCCTCTGCGACGGCGGGGAAGGGGTGTCCTTGAAGGGAAAGAGAAGCAGCACAGTTGAAACGATGGCCCCCTTGAGCTAAAGTATCTCCCGGCTTGGTGGGATCTGAGATGAAACTACACCGGCTTTTATGCACCTCTTGGTTTCCCTGCCAGGAACAACTCCTGCACGGTAGAGTTTTACTAAATAGAAATTCAGAATTGGCTGAGTTTACAGATCACACTTAAGGAATCGTGAGCTTTGACATGTGCAGCATGTTGGCTGAATCCGGCTATTTTAAGCCATCGTTTTAGCTTTAACTTGCAAGAACCCAGTCAGTTGTGATTTATGCAGCAGACCATGATTATTCGATATGTGGCTTAATATAATATTTTTTATTATATTATAATATGGGCAATCATTGCCTAATAGTAACGTATTATAGTTCATAATAAAAAAATTGAGTGTCTTGCAAATCTCACATTTTTTGACAGTGCCTTTGATGTCGTTGTCATTGGTGGCGGAATTGTGGGTCTAGCATCAGCCAGAGAGCTTAGTCTGTGGCATCCTTCTCTTGCTTTTGCAGTGCTTGAAAAAGAAAAGGAATTAGGTATGATATCTGAATTTGATAAAACAGTTGACAGACTTCTGTATTATTTCCACTCATATTATAGGAGCAGTATCCCAGGTGTTATAATTAATATAAATTAAATTATACAGATAGCCCTTGCTTAGTGACTGCCTTATTTAACTACACGGTTCAGGACAAGTCCTTGGATTTACAATCTTGATAATCTATAAAGCAAAGGAAAGTTGAAGTAAAATCATAAACACAGTTATGGTTTCATTCAGTGGCTACGTAGCTTAACAACCAAGTTGCAGGTCTCAATTGTGGTTGCTGAATGTGGACTACGTCTAGTTCAGGTAGATTCAATCCATTTAAAATATTTTGATGGGCCAATTTTGCATCTCATTTGTCATAACACAACATTAAAATTCCTAGTAACATGCTATAATTTTTTGTGGCCACTCAATGGAAAATTGATTAATTATTTCTAGGATATAAATGTTGTTGTCTACATAGAATAGCACGATTTCTATAGTTTTCTGACAAATAGAAGCCCATCATGTCTATACAGTATATCATAGTTTTGTACGTGACATTCTTCGCTGTCTCGGAAAATAATCAGGAACAGACCATGAGAATAAATGTCTATATTCTATTTGCTTGATATTTTAGTTTGAATTTCTTAAAATCTTACTGCTTAACATAAATGTTTATACTATTTTGCTATTATGCATGCTGTGTGGTTATTTTTATGCTTATTTCTCTTTTTCCTTGCTATCTTTTCCTGAACTAATTATGACATTATGTAAAATAAATAATTCTATAACATTCTGACTAACAAAATATTGGACGATCAATCAAACGATAGATGTAACTTTCTATTTAGCTCTCCATCAAAGTGGGCATAACAGTGGTGTTATTCACAGCGGAATCTACTATACACCTGGATCCCTAAAAGCCAAGTTGTGTGTAGAAGGAGCTGTTCTCTGCTATGAATATTGTGACCAAAAAGGAATCCCATATAAACAATGTGGCAAGGTAGGGTAAGTGCTGAAATTTTTGCTGTTAATCTTATACAGCTTCAAATACTGTTGATTAAGATACTTAATTTTCTTGGCAGTAGCTGTACTAGGGTCATGAAGCAGACTTAATCATACTACAAATTTAATGCACTTGATTTATGATTAATGCTATTTAAACAGGAGAATTGAGACCAAGGAGTATATGATCGATATCCACCAACTTGGGATTGTCTGATTTTCTTCTCTATTCTGATTTTTTCATTACTGTTTTATAATCACTGAACCAACTTCCAATCATGATATAATCTGCAGAATGAAATGTTAGCTTCTTCCATAGTTCTCTGATTCAAAGAAATTGGAGCCAGCAGTTTTAATCAAGAAAGAGCATCAGCAAGGAATGATCAACTGAAGTTCTTGTGTGTGTGCGCGTGTGTGTGCGTGTTTGTGTGTGTAGCCCATTACTTTATTTGGCTTGAATAAGCAATTTTCTTTCCTCCCCTAGTCCTTTATCGTTGTATTTATTTTGTATTTGTTTCATAAGCTTGACATAAGCCATGTCTTTTATCACTCCCTAATTTATTATAAAATAACTCCAACTATAAATGTTAATTTCTGAAAAACCTACAGTGCAGGTGGTCCTCAGCTTACGACTATGGTCAGGATCAAAATTTCCATTGCTTACCAAGGCTGTTGTTCAGTGAGACATGCCGAATTATATGATCTATTTGCCACAGTTGTTAAGTGAATCACTTCAGTTGATCCCGGTTCCCCTATTGACTTTGCTTCTTGGAAGCCAGCTGCGAACGTTGCAAAGGGTGATTACAGATGCAGCAAATGTCAAAAATAGATGCCAGTTGCCAAGCACCCAAATTGTCATCGTGTGACTTTGGGGATACTGCAACAGTCATAAGCGTAAGGACTGGTCGTAATTCACTTTTTCAGTGCTAAACGAATGTATGTCAAAGACGCCTGTAGTCTTTCAGATATAGTCTGTACTGCTGAAATATCAACCCTTCCAGCTAAATAAAATCATGAAGTGTAATTAATTTATATTGCAATTTCAGCTGTAATCTAATTTAATATTAATTCTGTCTCACACATCACAGTGTAGTTATCCATGTTGTTCCTCCATGGCGTTTTTTTGCTCTGCGGTTGCTCTAGTTTCTTATTTCCTTGGCAGTTGATTGTTGCAGTTGAACATGAAGAAATTCCAAGGCTTAAGGCCCTTTATGAAAGAGGGATACAGAATAATGTCCGGGGCCTGAAACTAATCTCTCCCAAAGAAATACAAGCCAAGGAACCCTACTGTCGGGTAAGCTGCTTTCTTCCTATGCAGTATCTAGTCTTTTCCATATAAATAACCTGTAAAATGTAGAACCGTGCCAGGCAAAGTCCAAAGTCAATATCACCATGCAGTTTAACAATAGTAATACGCTAAATTAAAGTTGATATAGAAAATTGAATACAGGATTTCCATGCTCTAGCTCAGGGGTTCCCAAAGTGGGGGGTACCGCCACCTGGGGGGCAGTGGGATGGCTTAGGGCGGCGCTAAGAGGCCAGGGGGAGCGTCCCAAACTCAGACTACGTGCCCAGAGCACCCAAAGCTCGGCCCGTCCACAGGCGCGTCCGGAGCTCATCCCTGAGTTAGGGTCGGCTGGCGAGCGAGCAATGAGGGGGAAGTGGAGTGCATGTTTTTATTTGTCTGTGCGTGTCTGTGCATCTCATTCTGTGTATATGTATGTGTGCTATTCCGAATAATGCTATTTATAGGGGGTGGGGGTGGAGGGCACTGAGGATGAGTTTGTAGCACCAAGGAGGCGGTGAACTGAAAAAGTTTGGGAACCACTGCTCTAGATCATGAATTTTTGTGCAGGTTCATGCTTTATTTGTATATAATGCAACTTCCTCTCCTTTTCTGTTGAGTCTCTTTCATTTTTTAAGTCCCTCCTCATTCGTCTCCCTTCAACTTCTGAATTGTTGACTCCAGGCTTGGTAATATATTTGGTTCTGGACTTTTGCTATTCATCTTCTTTTACTGTCATTTAATGTCCATCTGATGAGGTGGTGCAATTTTTCTTGAACGCATTCTTCTCAAGCTGTATGAGATGCCAACCTGCGAAGAGACCTTGATGTAAATAAGACGGTTAAGGAACTTAATCTTTATTGGTGACAACATTGAGATAACCATTTTTTGACTTCCAGGATCCTGTTTTATCTTTGTGGAAGAACTGACAAGTATACTTCATGCATTTCCCAATCCTTTATTTTCCTATTTCATTTTCCTCATCTCTGGAGAAATTGTTGAAGTTTTTTTTCTGGCATTTTTGTTCATTCTCACCTGAATAGATGGCACATATTTGTAGGCTTGAAGAGTTTTCGCAGTCCAGAATCAGAATTTATTGGCCAAGTCTGTCTGGACACACAAGGAATTTGTCTCTGGTATACATGCTCTATACCAGTGATGGCGAACCTATGGCACACGTGCTGCAGTGGGCACGCAAAGCCCTCTCTGCTGGCATGTGAGCCAAGTCACCCCAGCATCCCCTCAGAGCTGAGCATGCTCAGAAAGGAGTAATGGCACTGGGCGATGACATCACAGGGTCATGCACATGCTCAGAAGAGAGTAGCGGCCCTGGGCAATGATGTCATGAGCCGCGACTCATTAGCTGTGATTCATCCGGGCACTCGGTGCCTAAAAGGTTAGTTGTCACTGCTCTATAACTACATACATACAATAAACAAACTGTGATTACAATCATAAGATACATTCATAATCAAAGTGCATTCATCTTGTCATGTACATATAAGCTGCAATTGCCAAACCGCGATCTTAATCATGAATACAATTACAATCATAAAGTACATTCATCATGTCATCGTGTTATAAAGTACAATCAACATGTCACAGAACACATTTCAGCATGTCACAAAACACCTTCCTCATGCCATACGATACATTCTTGTGATAGGTTTAGAATTGTTGTTGAATAGACCTGGAAGATAATACATCTTCTGTCACATCATATCACATCATATCATATCTGCATGTGCTAGCCTTAGTTCTTCTCATTCGAGAATTTCACATTACTAAAACACAGCTCTTCTTCCTCAAAGTGGATCCTACCAGGGTCTGAGTGTTGTCCATTCTGTTCCATGAAACTGAGGTTGGTAAGGTGGAGGCTCTGTCCTGGCTTCTAGAGCAGGTTGCTGAGCTATCAGTGGCACTTAACTTCTGATCCTTTTGCTTCTCTGGGTCAAAAGCCTTTGTTTTTTCTTGTGTTCTTTGGCATTTGTATCATTTCTCTGCCTCTGCTGGGTTGTTTTACTCATCATAGGAAGCAAATGGTTACCTTCCCTCGTGTCTGATGATACAGTATATTCTTTATTCCTTTATGTTCTCTTCTAATCTATATATATAGTTCAAACATAGACTGTCCCAAACCTAAACGTAAAAAAAGAATTCTATGGCATGATGAATGTGTTTTGTGACATCGTTTGTCACACATTTTGACATGCGACGTTTTGTGACATGACGATTGTACTTTATAACATGATGACACAATGATTGTACTTTATGATTATGAATGTATCTTATGACTGTAATCATTGTCAATTATAGCCTGTACGTAAGTATATAGAGCATGTACACCGGAGACCAATTCCTTGTATGTCCAGACACATTTGGCCAATAAATTCTAATTCTAATGATGCAACCTTCCATTTTCAGCAGGCATGATTTGAGTTTTCTGTTTGAAGGACAAACATTGTACATACCTTACAGACCACCATGAAGCTTTCTTCACTGTCCATGTTGCTTGGAGTTTCCCATGCAAAACTATACATGCTCACTTATTTTAGTTATCTGTTTCCAGACGTTGCTTCTCTGGAAGAGCTCTGAGGCCCAATTCCCCATCCAGTCTGTGACTGTTCAGGAGTCAATAATTCACAGCAGTTATAATCAGGCCCCAGCATGTGCTTAACCTTTACCTCAAACAGAAAAGCAGGTCCACTCTTCAAAGTCTCCAACCATCATACTCAGTCAGTTGCTCGGAAACAAGAGGCCACTTTCTTTTCTTCTTTGTCTGTATCTTCTCTTTGCTATTTCCAGGCAAAATCCACTCATTTGCTCTCTCAGACTCCAAATGCCTAAAAGCTGCTATTAATCGATGCTTGACTTCCAGAAATAAGTTTCAATCCATACATGTCACCCTTCAGTGTTTTACCTCACCAAATTTCTTTACCAATTGTTAGTTTAAAATATAGGAATGGTATCAAGAATTGCATTGGGAATATAGATAGTCCTGTTCTAAAGCTTTCTTAAGCAGCTCATTTTGGTAACTATTAATTGTCACTTTCATGTGTTTTAAATTGCCCTTCCATCATGCCTTGCTGGTGAGCAACGCTATCTGAGTAAGCACATAGACCTAAGAAGCATGTAGGCTGCCTTGCTGAAAGTTGCATTGATTCCAATGGCCCCTTTGTGTCTTCTTTGTTCTTTCAATATTGACCCTGTGAACAGATGTGTTGTCCCTGCGTCCACCTTTTCAGGGGTTGATGGCTCTGGATTCCCCATACACTGGCATTGTGAACTACAGGCAGGTGGCCCTAGCCTATGCGGAAGATTTTCAGACAGCTGGAGGTGCTGTGTTGACAGAGTTTGAGGTGGAACACATGGAAATGGCAAAGGAAAGTGCTGAAGGAAGTAAAGAAGGTAATCAGCAGTAAATCATTCATTTCTGACACCTCTGTAGTTATATACTTCCCTAAGTGTTCTTTGGAATTTTCCTCTCAGGATTCACTGTCATATGCAGACTTTGAACTCAACATGCGTTGAGATGGTGTTCCCAAGAGTGTGTCCACCGGCATTCCCCTTGCAGCCGCCAGATACAAATGCCTCGTCTAAAGGGACCTGTTTTATCTTTTAAAACTCTTGAAAAAGCAAACGGTCTCTTCCACTTTTAGAATGCATCTTTTGATGTGCCATGTAAAATTCAGAGTGGCCTTTAGGCAGACACAAATTTAAGCTACAACAAAGTTTATTTGATTTGGCCTCAGTGTGTATGAACCAGCCCAATATAGCATATGCAACAAACCACGGTTTAAAAAAATCCTGGCTTAACACAGTCCATACACAAAGACTGTATTGCAGGTTGGAATTGCCTTCAACCTTTAGATTGCTTTGAAGAAGTATTTTTATATGCTATGCATTTCCAGAACTGCTTCAAAAATGGTTGTAAATTTGATAATGAATTTTACTTTATAACTTATTCATATCCTAAAGGCAGAGGGGTTATAGCTAGGAAATAGGGCAATTCAACAATTTTTCCTTGCAATTTAATAAAGAATAGCAAGTATATTTTTAGAAGCCATTACAATTGGCCAGCTGCTTGGTTTGAAACCAATACTTTAAAACCTTTTACTAAAATAGAATTTCACAAGAAAAAGTTGCTTTATGTTTCATCATCTCCAGAATTCAGAAGAAAATATTTTCTGACCACTTTCGTCAATGGATGCCTAGTAATATACATATTTATTTGAGTAAACAGAAAGGCAGGAAAGGAGACAGAAAAAAGGGAGAGCAAAATGCAGTTCAAAAGGTTTTGTTGATAAGATATCTACATGTATATGTCCATAAATCATCTGGGTTCAAGTCTGATTCAAAGGAGAATTGATACTTTATATAATGTTGCTTGAGTTCATTTTTGGATTATTAGGAGTTCTGTAGTCAGATCACTGTTTTCAAACTATTGCGTACTGCTTAAAATGGTTTAGTGTACTTCAAAGTACATACAACATTTTATCAGGAGGACTGAATGAGGCTCAAACTAAATAGATGCTGAGAAAGGAAAAACAACTTTTTTATGGACATAAAACATGCTTAAGAATATATATTACAAAAAGTCAGGGTTTTCTCCCTATGCTAGCATCTTAGTTAAGATGCTTCTACAATAAGAAAACTGCTCCATATGAAACTATCATTTGAGTTTTAGTTTTGCACAAGGGATAAAACAATTGCTTTATAACCCATTTAAGTTCATTTCATCTTATTTGTAGGGATGAAATATCCAATTGTTGTTAGAAATTCAAAGGTAAGATAATCATTCGATTCAATTTAATTCTTTTTTTAAATATATGTATTTGATCTTCTGGTGTTTTTTACTTGTTAAGCATAAAAAAGATTTTACCTTAATTGCTGCTTTAGTAAGTTAATACTTTAGTTACTTTTATATTACACTCCACTTAGAATGTGTGGGACTCGCTGGCTCAGAGTATAAAGACACTGAGCTTGTCAATCAGAAAGTCGGCAGTTCAGCAGTTCGAATCCCTAGCGCCACGTAAAGGAGTGAGCTCCCGTTATTTGCCCCAGCTTCTGCCAACTTAGCAATTCGAAGGCTTGTGAAAATGCAAGTAGAAACATAGCGACCACTTTGGTGGGAAGGTAACAGCGCTTCATGCGCCTTTGGTGTCTAGTCATGCCAGCCATATGACTACGGGGACATCTTTGGACCACTTAGAATGTGTTTTGTTTATTAGTTTAATTCATAGGTTTCTATCGCAATGTAATAGGAAGAAGTAGAGTATTAAGGTAAAGATGACATACACAGTATTTATTAATAATTTATTAATAAATCTCCATCAGCATCTACGTTTTATAACATCAGAAATATATCCCAAAGTCTTTAAATATATCTTTGATTTCAAAGATGGTTATTCTCTAGTCTATAGCATTAATCTACATATGACATTTTCAGCCAATTGTGCTTTACCTTAATACATCTTCCAAGTTCATCTCTAAAGAAATTATGAATTAAATTGATATATGAAACAGCATTTAAGGTTGAGGGAAAAGAAGAGTATAAGCTCCAGGTTACCTAAAGGAGAAATATATATTAAAAATCAGTTGATGGAGGTTTTTCTTAGCCCTCTACGTAGAAAAGCAAGTATAATTCTTAATATCTGAAAATACTTGATAAAGATAATAACCATATTACAAAGCATTACAAAGGCACAGCTCTAGTAGTTTTTATGAAAATCTAGAATTCTAACTGTGCCTGTTGACTAATTGCTTAAAGCTTCTCAATCTCAGATAAGCTCTTGAGTTGAAATGCAGGTAACCCTATCATGTGGTATTGCTGGACTTCTGGTCTTTTCCATTTGCTATCACTTATTTGGCCAGCCTAGCTTTCTCCGGAAGTTATCTCTCTTCCTAAAAGACCTCTCGTTGATCTGAGCTTCTATTTCAGAGTAAAAAGTAATCCCTTCATGTCCTGGTCTTAGGTCAGTTCAGACATGATGAGCAGCATTGGAGGAAATGGAACATAGAAGAAAAATCTTCGGAAACTATTTTCTTTTGAGATTGTGTTAGGTATGTCATATAGTCGAGTTAAATTTGTGCTGCTTTTGTCACAGGGGAAGGAAGTCCGATGTCGACATCTTGTGTCCTGCGCAGGACTTTACTCGGACAGAATCTCTCAGATCAGTGGTTGTGACCCAGAGCCCCGCATTGTGCCTTTCCGTGGAGATTACTTGGTGCTGAAGCCAGAGAAGTGCTATTTAGTTAGAGGAAATATTTATCCGGTATATCATTTCTCAGTACTTTCTGTTGTTACGCAGAAGGAAGTAAAGTCTTGGGGTTTTTTAGTATTGGTATTACAAAAAGTTCTTTAAACTTTAGTGACCTGGAAAGTGTCACTGCTACTTATTTTCCTTTATCCTACCTTTACTTTAAGAAAAAATTCCTCTTTTTATTTTGTTTTAAATGTGTAATTAATATGAGCCATTTAGGCCTTGATTCAAGGTCTTGATTTAGTTTGGTTCATGCAGGTATCCAAATTAAAGAATATCTGGTAGACGGTCATCTCACTTCTGCTTAAACATATCCCCTGAAAAGAGCCACTATCTCTTTGGAAAGTTGTCTCCATTATTCTCCGTATCTCAATACAATTAAATGGGAGCTGTTTTGTTTAACTATTTTATAGTTTGTACGCACGCGATACAGACATTCAGTACTTTCCTACCTCAAATGAATTTTAATTTAGGACTTGTTCCATGTGTTTTGATATGACAGGTACCCGATCCCCGTTTCCCCTTTCTGGGCATTCATTTTACCCCACGAATGGATGGTAATGTCTGGCTGGGGCCTAATGCAGTCCTTGCGTTTAAACGAGAGGGCTACAAATTTTATGACTTCAGCATTCGAGATTTTATAGATGCAGCTGCTTACAGGTAATCTTTTCCAGTTAGTATGTCCTCACTCATTTTTCTGTTACTTGAGTATTAACTGTGAGCATTGCAAGAATCCTTACACTGCTTGCTGTGGGAAATGAGGGAGA
>JANHFO010010140.1:211756-224170 GCA_032468095.1 Pareas carinatus | reverse complement strand
AGCATTTTAAAAAAATACCCGAGCAAGCATGAAATGTGGTTGTAGACCATTCTTCAGTCTTAGAATCATCTGAAAAAAAGTGAAGTCACTAAACTGTCCATCAATCATGGTTAACAATAGAAAAGCATATTTGTCCACTGATAATGTTACCTGGTTAGGAAAGATAGTGGATGTTATAACTGGTGCCATCTTTAGGAGAAGCTAAGCTGTGAACTTCCGGAAAAAGATATCAGTCTTTTGTGTGTCCAGTTTTTATTTTTAGCAAAGGAATGCTGACAAAAACATAAGGTGGTGATGGAAGCAGAGTACTGCATTATCGTTGCCAAACGCATTGAAGAAATGGGCAGTGCTGTAACGACAGGTTCTAAGCACTATTAGCAAAATATGACTTTTGTCTTTCCACGTAAATATTGCCTCTATGGTTTGTCTCTAGGTTTCTTTTTATTTTTCTTTTGATTTCTCATTGCTGGAAACTAGATCTTTCTCCAAATTGCTAGCTAATGAATTCGATATCATTTCTTGATTTGATGTGCATGCAGCTTTCCTTTTCTAGATGGCCCAGACATGTAACTGTTGTATGCGATTGAATTTGGAACATTCTTTTAAAATAAATGTTAATGGAATATGATGAGATAATAGCAGCATTGATCCTAACCATAATTAGAAGCCATACATATGCTTTATATATTAGTCAATAATAAAATATAGAAAGCAATGCATAGATGTGGGGGTGATGAACAAGGAAAATTTAAATGAGTCTTTTTAACTGAGTTTTAAAGTACTGTACATGATTTTCTGTTCATCTTCAAATAGAATCATTGGAAGTTCCAAACATCTTTTTTTCTGAAACACTAAAAATGGTCATACAGGTACCCCTTGATTTACAATCACAAATGAGCCCAACATTTCCATTTCTAAGCAAGACAGTTGTTGAATGAGTTTTGCCCCATTTTATGACCTTTTTCGTCAGAATTGTTAAGTGAATCACTGCAGTTAAGTTAGTAGCATGATTGTTAAGTGAATCTGGCTTCTCCATTGACTTTGCTTGTCAGAAGGTTGCAAAAGACAATCACAGGACCCCAGGAACACGGCAACAATCCTAAATGGGAGCCAGTTCCAAGTGTCTGAATTTTGATCATGTGACCATGGGGATGCTGCAATAGTGGTACAGTTGAAAAGCCGTCATGTCACTTTTTTCAGTACCATCGTAACTTTGAATGGTCATGAAATGAACGGTTGTAAGTCAAGGAGTACCTGTATCTGATTGTGTAATGAACATGAGACTTGTCTTGCCTTCCCTTTTCTAACCATTCCACCACCAGCCCATCCCAATTATCAAGATGCTGTGTGTTATTAAGCAAGAAAGTTAAAACTAGGAAAGCAAAGTACAGGCTACACAGAAGTAGGTAGAAGTTTCTAAAAACATGATCCCATCAGACTGCAAAACAAATAAAAATTATAAGTGTCAGTGTCCTTATTTGATGGAGGGTATAAAATGTTTTCTCACTAATAATAATGTTTCAATAGTGGAATTCCTAACGAGATAGTAGTTTTTTTATTCTGGCAGCAACCGTGGAATCATCTGTTGGGATACTTTAATTAGGCTTTTTGCATTGAGCAGCCCTGAACAGAATTCCTGTACTGAGTAGACTTCTTGATCTAGAATTGGATTTATATGGACAGAAAACTACTTTGCTTATTTGGCAGAAATTAGTCATGTTCTCCTGGTAGGCATCAAGTAAAAGTCTTCTACTGCCCCTATAACACCGCATAAAAGGAGACAAGAACAAAGTATTCTGAATATGTTTGCCTCTGTAATTGAAGCAAATAATTATTAATGTTATTTTATTTTTATGTCATTTCATATTTTACTATTCTCTGCCACAATACTAGAGATTTCCATTTTAAGTATGGAACACACAAGACATTCTTCTGACATTGGAAAATCCACGTCACAGCAGTTGATATTCTCATGAAAATGTGTGTGGTTTAGAACCTTGGTCATCTATTCAACTTACAGCATATCTATAAACTCCTTAGGGCATTAAACAGTTTACTATTCCACTTTTTCAATATTAAGTAAATAAATGAAAGTCCAAATAAAATATATTTAGGAATAGGTGAAACAATATCCCTTACCATGGTGCAGAGTTTTAAATTAAAATAGAACTATAATGTTTTGAGAATCTGTGGCCAAACTAGCCACAAATCTCACTGCATCCTAGGTTTTGATTTCAACGATGAGAGAAAAAATAGGTAAACAGATAAAAAATATGTCAGAATACAAGACTTTTCCTATACACAGATTATTCATTGTTACTCATCACCTTCTGTTCTGACCAGTGGTTCTCTAGGATCCTTTCTCTAATTATAAATCTAATTAAATAAATAATTGACTGGGTCATACAATTTCTACATGCAAAAGCTACAATCTACCAGGAACATATATCTCAGAGAGAAAATATATTTTATTAAGATTTCAGAGACATATATAATCACGGCTTCTTAAATGGTGTATATGTGTTTTGTGTTTATTGGGTATTTTTATTTTAAAACAATCAGAGGTATTTCTACTGAGTCTAGTTAAGAAATTTTGTATGCAATTCACCTGCATAACTTATGCATATACCCATGGTTTTTCTTCATTTTGAGAACTAAAGGTTAATCTTAGTGGATTTAATCATTTCATAAAATTCTTACTACAAAAACTACATAGATACATGAATGTCAGACTTCCTGAATTTAGTGAAAATTAACTCAAGAGAAAACGTGCACTTCCATGCATGCATGATGATTAGAGTTGAATTATCAAACATGTAATCATACAAATTTTGGGTTATATATTGCTATTCCACAGTAAACTTTGGAATATCTCTCAAGTATGTTCCCTATGAAATTTTTTGAACAACATTCATCAACGACAATACTGGCAAGCAGAGTCTCCATGTGAATAAAATACAAATATTATACAACTAAAAGCCAGGTTTTTTGTGTTCTATGAGATGACAAATACATCCAGCCCAATGTGTCCATCTAAGATACTGTCAAAGGCATGTTTCTATGCATTGCATTAATAGTAACTTTGAGCAAATAAGATGTCCAACATTCAAGAGAATTCAGTGTAAGAGGGCACTGATCTGTGCCTCTGTGCAAAATTTTGTCTGGATTCTGGATATAGCTACTTGAGAAGCAGCCCTTGATGAGTTTGGCCCATCACAAAAGAACTATTTTTAAATATATATTTTGGGATGTGATGGTTGTTTTTTTATTTTGGGGTTGTTTTTGGCTCAAATCTAAAGCAAAAAGAACAGTAGTTTATTCTGTAATATACATTAGATTAAACACTGGATCCAAAATGATGTTATTTAGCAAATTACACTGAATAAGCTTTATTTTGAGTAGTTCACATGCCGTATATTGCCAAAATATATAGAAAATGAAGAAAGACATTTTTCTGGAAGTATGAAAGCATTGGCTGAGATGTCTTAAGACTATTATACAGTGTGCACATTTTATTTTCTACATTTTAGTTTCTACTGAGTACACATGTGCTTGTATTTTGAATGCAAAACAGCTGTGCAATAGTTATATGACTTGGAGAGCATTTTCAAGAGGTGTGCATTATTTCAGATGGCTCAAAGCTTCTTGTACATTACCTCATTTTCACAGTTGATAAAAATATATATTTTAGCATAACACAATATACTATTGACAAGTAAGTAACTTAACAAGTTGCTAGGTACAGTTTGTTAAAAAAAATTACTGAGTAAGTTATATTTCATATGTTCATGCAAATAAGTAATAGGGAATGAGTAACTTCAGTATTGTTTTATAAAACACGTTAGTTTTTTTCTTCACCAAAAGTAATCCTCAGCTAAATGGAATATTACTCATGCATTCATGCATTGCTGGGGCAAGCAAAGGAAAGTATCATATTTTTGCTTGACCAAGAAGCAAGCTAAGACTTCATTCCTATCCTCATTTTCTAGGACGTTCCACCAAACTAAAGCCCTGAGTTGACAATGTTGCACTAATCCAGGGTATGTGTAAACATATCTAATAAAGTATAGCTGGATGAATTCAGACTGCATACAAAGTTTTTAAACATGATTAGCAAAACGCTCTTAGCATAATAAGCCCAACCATACTTAGCATCATGATTACAAACCCAATCATCTGGGTTTAGTTACCTGCAGGACCACATTCTACCCATCGATGCCTCCTGCCGTCCTGTACGCTCCCACAGAGCGGGCCTCCTCAGGGTGCCGCCAGTCAAACAATGTCGGCTGGGGACCCCCAAGGGGAGAGCCTTCTCTGTGGCGGCACCCACCCTCTGGAATGACCTTCCCCTTGCCATATAATCGATCACTGACCTTCGGACTTTCCGCCGTGCCTTGAAGACCCACTTGTTCCATCAAGCAGGCTTGGGATAGCCACGCCATGTCCTCCTGCATGTAAATTTTAAATTTGGTTGGAAATAATTTTACTACTCCCCTTTTTAATTTTTAATTCAGGCTTTATTTAATTCCTTTTAATTATGTTTTTAGTGTTTATGTATTCTGTGTTTTTTAACTGCCTGTAAGCCGCCCTGAGTCCTTTGGGAGAAGGGCAGGATATAAATAAAATTAATAAATAATAATAAATAAATAAATTTAGTTATTTATTTCTGAGCTAAGCTATGCCATACACATTTGTATGCTCCACCTTGATGATCCTCAACAGAATAAGTAAAAGGTTTCCAATAGGAAACTTAAAAGAAAGTCTGTAGAGTTTAATTGTTTTCAGTAAGTAATTTGCCAGTTATATTTCAATTGATTAAATGGAGGCAGTCACAATCAAAGGAAACAATGTTGAGAATTAATACTATGCTTGTTAAATATTAAAATACTCAAGCTTTCTTCAAAAAGTCTATACCATGCTTTTATAATAGGCACATTTATTTCAATTTAATTTATATAGGAAGTTATATGGAATAATACAACTCTGATATTTGACTTGGGAAGCTCATTCAGATATGCCAGTCATCACTTTGCAACTAGCAAGTGATGAATACATATTTGTAAACAGAACTGAACTTCAGTCTACCATGTCTCCTATAAAGAAATGAGGAAGAGGTATAGAGCCATAAAAATGATTATTTATCCCTATAAAACATGACAACATAGGCAATTTTTCCCATTTTTTTATTTCACTATCATCCTTTCTTGTGTGCTCCAACCACCATCTACCAAAATTCTAGGTTTCTTTTTCATAGCAGAAGTGTCTATCTCTCAGTCTTAATTACTTCAAAGGAATCATCTTATCCATCAGGCTTTTCGGATTCCATTTGTGCATCACTACAGGGTTCTTGTGGATGTTCACTTACTGGATTATCACTCAGATCATAATAGCGCAGCTCAGGATCCGGAACTGGTTGAATGTCTTCGTTCTGTTTCTGAAAGGAAGATTCATCTGTTTGCTGATGACGAGATACTAGCATTTTGCCAGTTTTAAGATTTATCCAGCTTCCTTTTGGCATGGATACTGCATCATACGTGAGCATGGCATTATATTGCACCTCTACATAAGCTATGGATGGTTGTCCACTCAAAATATCCCTACTTACATGAGAAACTAGCACTTTCTCAGCTTCATCTATACTCTGTAGTTCATCCCAAGATTGCTGAATGCTGAGATCTGATGTAGCAAATTCATACGGTTTATTGCTACTGCAGGATTCCTGACCAAATTTTGCTTCATTCAACATCACATCAGATATGTGTGATTTGGGACAACCTACAGAATTTCCATTGTTCACCAAAGTTGTTTTACTAAGCAAGCTTATGTTTGTCTGCTGGCCATGATTTATCAGTAATTTTCCAGTTTTTCTATTTAGCCATATATCATTTTCTAGAGAAATTCTGCTATATGTCTGCAGAGCTTTATCTTCTCCCTCTACATATGATGATGAACTGTCAAGGGTACTCCTGCTTGCAGACTCGTAACACTGCTGTGCATCACTTGAGGGTGTGCTCCAAAGAATGTCATTATAGTGAAATTCCTGTTTCATAGACTGCTTAATTCCTTGATTGGGTTCCTGCTCCACATCCAATTTGCTGCTTATTTGGAGAGCCATCCCTTCTTCCTGTTCAGAGGCCATTATTTCTTGCTGCTTGCTGGTCTGCTGGGATGATATATCTTCTGCCTGTGGAGACATTTCTATCTGCTGACTGGCTTGTTGGGATATTGGTACTTTTGCCTCTTTGGTGGCCTGTGGAGATGTTGTTAACACTGCCTGTTGGCTAACCTGCTTGGATGCTATTTCTGTCTGCTGGCTCTCTGGCTGGGATGCTGTCACCTCTGGCTGTTGGCTGATGTGTTGCAATGGCAAATCTGCATGCTGGCTGGGTAGGCAGTATTCCCCCACCTCAGCCACTTTGGATGCTACCATCACCACCTCTTGTTCAGATTGTTGTGAAGCTAGTAACTCAGGCTTTGGAATTCCATCTATTAAAGCATGCTCCTGTAGACTTCCTCTTTGGGACTGCAATGCCTTCTCTTGTTGGTATCCCACAATGGGTTCATCTTTGCAGGTCTCTTTTCCTGCTTCATTATCTTCCAAAGATATTAGTTCTTTTCCTTTAATCAATGCTGCTGCGGTCACCTGATTCTCAGGCTGAAACTCATCCTTACAAGTATCTTGCTGTGCTACAATTTCCTTTCTGTCATCCTCAGCCTGATGTATTTTATCAAATTCAGTCTTTTTTTCTTCAAAACCTCCCTTAGGTGTGAGATTTGATTTGCTTCCTCTATGGTCCTGAAGCCAACTTCTTTCAGTTTGTTGACTACTACATGTCATTAATTTACCAGTTTTTCTGTTCTTCCAGGTATTTATTCCAACTGAAATAATACTGTAAGTTTGCTGAGCCCTTGAAGCAAATGAAGACTTTTCCTTTGAATCCTTTATGTCCTTTTCAAGAGTATTATCCCCAGCCACTTTGTTCACTTTATCAGCAATCAGCTGACGTTCTGCCTCTACCACAACAGTTTGTTTACTTTCCCATTGTGACAGTAATGTAGTAGTGGATTGTTGAATAACATTCTGGGACTCGGGCATGATGGCTTGTTCACTCTGGGATTTGGGCATCGTGAGTGATTCACTGCATCTTTGAAATTCTGGTGTATCAGGCTTCACGCTGTCCATTCTGCATCTGGATTCAATCAGTGGTTCAGTGCTCCTTTGGGATTCAGGGATGGCAGGCTGTTTGCTATCCCTTTGGGACTCAGATACAGTAAGATGTTCATTGCCCTTTGAGGATTCAAGCTCATATGAGTGATCACTCTCTCTTTGGAATTCTGGCTGTTCACTATTATTTGGGGTCTCAGATACAGCAGGTTCATCAAATTTCTGGGACTCAGGGCAGATGGGCTGTTCATTGTATTCTGGTGATTCTGGAAGAGCAGGCGGTTCACTGTTGTTCAGAAAGTCAAACCAAGTGGGACGTTCATTGCCCATTTCAGTCTCTGAAGAAATGGGTTGTTCACTGTCCCTCTGCAACTCAGAAACTGGAGGGAGACCTGCCTTCTGGAACCCAGGTACAAGATGTGATTCAATAAACTTCTGGGATATGAATTTTTCACTAGCTCCCTTGGACGGGAGCAAGTTGGAAAATTCATGAACGTTCTGGGAGTGGAGCATGCCGGGGGGTGCACTAACCCTGCGGGAATGGGGTATATTGGAAAATTCCATGCCCCCCTGAGATTTAAGCGAGGATGGTTCATTGGCCTCCCATTTCTCAGGAAACAATTCACAGGTTTTTGATTCACTTGCAAGAGGTTGTTCACTAGTCTCGTGAAGCTGCATGAGGTTAGGGGGCTCGCTGGTCATCTGGGACTCAGGTTCTTCACTGGCCCTCAAGGACTCAGAAACTGCATGTTTTTTACTACATATTTCAAATGGAGGAAAGCTAGTTTCTTTGCTACTCCTATGGGAGTTAGGAGTTGGATATTCAGTGGCCTTTGGGGTTTCAGATAAAGTGGGCTCTTCATTGCCCTTTTGGAATTCTGGGGCAGCAGACACATCTCTACTCTTCTCAAACTCTGAGATCACGGATTCGTTGCTATTCCTTTGATATTCTGGAATGGTAACCTGACCCTCAGCCTTCTGGGAATAAAGCATGACAAACTGTTCACCATTTGTTTTAGATTCTGGAACAAAAGATTGTTTATCTTTCCAAGAGTCTGATTTAGCAGGCAGTTCACCTGCTTTCTCAGTTTCAAGGGATATAAGCTGTTTGCCATTTCTTGGGGATTCTAAAGGTGGGGGGTGCATACTATCATCATGGGACTCAAGCACAGCAGCCTGTTCTCTGATTTTTCTGGTCTCAAGTGCAGTAGACTGTTCACTGGTTCCCAAATCTGAACTACTTTTTTGAGATTTTTGAACTTCAGGCTCATTACTCTTTGATAGTGCTTCTTTACTGGCAAGTTTCTGTTTTTTCTCTCTATAATTTTGAAGCCAACTATCATTAGTCTGTTGACTCTGATTTTGCATTAATTTGCCAGATCTTCGGTTTAACCAAGTAGCTTCCTCCAGTGAAATGATGCTGTATGTCTGTTGACCAAATGACAGCATTTGTTTCAGTGGCACTGTCATATTCTCAGAAGCGATAGTAGCATGGGGCTCCTTTGCTTCATCAATCTTGTTTTCTGTTTTTAGGCTATCATGTTGTGAATCTTGCTTTAGTTCAAATAACATATTGTTCTTATCTTTTTTTTTTAATTGATGAGTATCGTGCTCCAATTCTTTTAACCCAGCTGATAGTTTGATGTGATGAACTTGCCGATCTTCAAGAGGAAGGCTACTGTGTCGAAATTCTTGCATCTCACTTTGTTGGAGAGAGTCTAGTAAATTGGTTGGTAGACTGCAAGACCGAGGTTCTGGAACGCTTCCATGGCGAGAATCTTGCTGTTCTGGAGGCAGACTATCAGTGCAGACGTCTGAAATAGCAGGTTTACCTGTTTTTTGCAAGTCATACTGATGACTACCATGGCGAGATTCTTGCATTCCTAATTGTGTTCTAATTTTTGCAATGCTAACCGTATCGGTCTGTAAATTTTTTTCAAGCAACTCTCTTTTCAGACTCTGAACACTATCTGTTTGCTGAGCTTGGTCAATTTTAATTTTCCGTATTTTTCTACGTCGCTTTTTTTTTGGTTCTTCTGTTTTTGATTTTTCTGTTTCTACTTGTTGGCCTCTTGGTTGGGTCTCCTGCTGTACTCCAAATATTTTTGACTCTTGAATATTATTTCTGGATTCTGGTACTGCAGGCTGCTGACTAGCTCGCTTTGATTCTTGCCGCTGTAGCTTTTGAATACCATGCCAAGATTCCTGTACTGCAACAGATCGACTGCTTCGCCTGGATTCTTGCTCCTCTGACTGTTGAATACTATGCCAAGATTCCTGTACTGCAACAGATCGACTACTTCGCCTGGATTCTTGCTCCTCTGGCTGTTGAATACTGTGTTGAGATTCTTGTACTACAACAGTTTGACTACCTTGCCTTGATTCTTGCCCTTCTGGCTGTTGAATACCATGCCAAGAATCCTGTACTGAAACAGATCGGCTATCTGGCCTTGATTCTTGATCTTCTGGCTGTTGAATACTGTGCTGAGATTCTTGTACTATATGCCTTTGAGAAATTTGTTCTAATTCTTGCCCTTTTAGCTGTTGCGTACTATGTTGAGATTCCTGTAACACAGGAGGCTTCGTTTCAGAAGCCCCAGAAAATGTTAACAATGCTTTAGTGTTTAATGTTTCTTTTTCGGAATTGTTTCTTATCATGGGTTGATGAAAAGGAAGCAGAATTTCTGAAAGTGTTTCTGGGCCCCAAACAATACTGGTTTGTTGATAGCTAGATATCACCTGACCTGTTTTTTCACTAACCCAAATCCTTTCTTTCACTAAATCTGCTTTGTTCAAGGGCTGTCCCTGAGAAAAAGTTTTGCTTGGTAGATTTTGAACACAAATGGCTTGCTCATTGCCGTGCTGAGATTCCAGTCTATTTAAATCTTGGCTACCATGGTGTGAGACTTGTGTCTTTATTTGCTGACTATCATGCTTTTCTACTTGTTTAGCTCCATAGCCAGATTCTTGCACACAAGCTTTTTTTATTTCAGTTGCTTCAGGAAAAATAATCTCCTGTCCAAAGCCGTTAGGGGTTTGTAAAGGCTGGTAAGCAACAAGCTGCTGATTATTACAATAGGGTTCTTGGTCTTGGAGTTGAGAGCTGTTGGAGCGCAATTGTTTCTTAAGAGGCATTACATTACTTGTCCTTGCAGAAATATTTGTCTGCTCACTTTCATCCCTTATTTCTTTTCGTCTAAAAATGCTCACCTTGCTATCTGTTTGCAGAGATTTCTCCACCACATTTTTTCTAGAAACTGTTCTCTTGATAGGTTCTTGTTCCATTTTTGCACCGAATATCCAATTTTCTGACAATGACTGATCTGGGTATAACCCTCATTTGTGTCAGAAGTAGGTTCCAGACTCTCCAAATTGAGTATTTCTTCATTCCCAGGATTTATCTGGGCAAGTACAATTTCAAAATCACTCAGCTTTTCTTTTAGCAAAATTGCTAAATTAATTCTGAGGCCCTGAGGTACAAGCTTTTGCAGCATTAGCAAGCCAAATCTCCCTTCTGAACAAAGCTGTTTTCTTTTTAAAAGCTACACGTAAAAGAAACATAAGTGCTACCTTTTCTGATCCCACTTCATAACGATTAATTCTTTTCATCAGTACTGTGACTTGGATGTAGGTTGAACCATTTTCTAGGTGATGATAAACCTTTGTTGGGTGTGTGATTCTTATTTACAGCCAGTTGGAATCATGGCCTTTTATATCAATGTACTAGTTCTAGATTAAGAAGTTAGCAAGTAATTTGTCTGATGTTGGTTTCCTGTTCTTACTCCAACTGCCTTTGTTTTACAAGCATCAAAAAATGGTCTGTGACATCATGGCACACTGTGCTCCAATCATTTATCTTATAGCTAAGCAAGATTCTAAATCCAATCCTTTAGAACTAGGAATAGAGTTCATTTTTGCCATTCAAGGACAGCAACTGAAGCCTCAACTATTCTTATTGCCTTCAAAGAAAGTGACGTTTCAAAAAGGTAACTAATAAAGTCCCTTAACCAATTCCTAAGTGTTACATTACAGTTACACAATATTTTAGAAAATATTGGAAACAATGGGTTTGTAGAGTGCAAAACTGACTATTTAATAATTTTCTTTCGCTAGATTTTCTGGCGCCCTTCATCAACTTCATCCCTTGGCTAGGAATTATGAGAGTTGCAGTTCACCATGTTTGTACGGGACAAAATTAAAAGACAGAACTTTTGATTTTAGATCACTTTGGTTGGCATGAGGGAAATTTTCTCCATGTCAGTTGGCTTTACGAAGGTATGGAGGTGTGAAACATATGTATGTATGTATTTATTGATTTATTTTATTGGTTTATTGAATTTATTTGCTGCCTATCTCATAGCAAATGACTCTGGGTGGCTTTCAGCATTAAAACATTAAAAACCTAAATAAATATATTTAAAAGAATAAAAACAGAAATTCCAATCAAGATATAGTTAAAAGATGGGGAGAGAGGGAACAAGATTTATGGTTGGGGAGGTGATGGGATTGCCTCTTAATTCAACACCGCCTCCAATGTGATATTCCCTCATTAAAGTCCCAGGCCATCCGGAAGAGCCAGATTTTCAGGCTTCTGTGGAAGGACAGAATGGTGGGAGCCAATCTTACCTCCGTAGGTAAGATGTTCAATAGGGGAGCCACGACAGAGAAAGCACTTCTCCTGGACAGAGAAAAGCACTTCTCCTGGACGCCGCCAGTTCGAATTCCTTGATTGACTGGGTCCACAGAATTCCTCCTTTGCTGGCACAGGTGGGGCAGGTCAGTCGGTTTCTCAAATAGCCTAGACCCATGCCATGCAGGATTTAAAGGTCATAACCACCACCTTGAATTGCACCCAGAAACAGACTGGCAGTCAGTTCAGCTCATAGAGCAGTGATGTAACATGGATCATCTTAGGGACCCCAAGAACTGCCCATGCTTCTGCACTTTGCACTAGTTGAAGTTTCTGAATGCTCTTCAAGGGTAGCGTCATGTAGAGTGTATTGCAGTATACCAGATGCAGGGTAACTGGGGCTTGAATGATTGAGCATAGGGATTCCTGATCCAGGAAACACCGTAACAGGCTCACCAACCGAAGTTTTGCAAGGGCTCTCTTAGCCATGACTGCCACCTGCTCTTTGAGGAGGAGTTGCGAATCCAGGGGAATCCCCCAAACTGATCTGTCTGGGGTAGTGCAGCCCCTCCAGAACTATGTTGGGTAAATTCCTAGAACTTGAAGTTCCATGCACCCA
>JANHFO010010140.1:179271-191703 GCA_032468095.1 Pareas carinatus | reverse complement strand
TTAAACTGCCTGTAAGCCGCCCTGAGTCCTTCGGGAGAAGGGCGGGATATAAATAAAATTTTATTATTATTATTATTTACTATTATGTTTCTCCACTGGAAACAGCTATCTGATTTCTTGATCTAGTGTGTCATTCCTATGAATCCTTCTCATGAAACTCTGACCGTCGGACTAGTTGACAGACCTGACTTGACTTCCTGAACTTCAGACTGGATTGTCTTCTGGATGATGCTTTTGAAAGCAAAATTACTCTGTCAAGCTTTCTTCCTCAGAGCTTCTGTTTTGATTTACCGTACATTCCTTTCCTTGTCTGTTGTTATGTACTCATCTTTGAGTGAGTTGCTATTTTCACCTGGTAACTGTGTATGGGTGAATTTGAAACCGGAAATGGAACACATGTTTCTTTGGAGAAGTACAAGCTCATCCTAAACTACAAGTTGCAGGACCGAAAGACCAGGTCCACATGTGACGGTTCAGTTGAACTGGCTTATTGCCAATAAGGCAAAAAGATTCCCACATGAATCTTCTCAACTAGCAGTTAGCACCTGCTTGGAGTTAGATAAGGGTCAATGGAATTCAAGGAAGTTTGGACTTGGTCTGCCTGTGACTACGTAGGGACTCTAGACTGATTCCTCTTTGAACTCCACTCCCAAAGTCTACCACTCCTGCTAAAAAGTAGAACCTCTGTTTCCAGAAGGCAAAGGTGCTTATAGATGATTTAGACCTTTCAAAATCTCCCCAGCATTTCCAAATCCAATGGAAGCCTCTTTGTTTAAGTTTTTTTCATTGTCAGTTGACCTGAGATCGAGCAAATGTACTCAAGTGGAGAAAGTGAAGAACTTTGCAAAAGGCAGAAGGTTTTTTTGGCTTATTCATAAATTCCATGAGAATTCCTGGATGAAGGTAAAGTATAATATGGACGAACATTACCACACAAAAAATCCTGTCAAAGTAGCATTAGTAAGAACGTATTAGTAAGAACGTATTTTGCCTCCCCAATCCTCATATCTTACACTCAGCTGTGTTCCATAGCCATATAGCAATTTCCAAATTCAAATTTATCCTGAGCTAAATTTTGGCCAGATAGCTATTACTGAGGGAAGATATCAGAGCATCCCATTTCAGTAGAGTCTATATTCTGGAGGGATAGCTGAAACATTGGATCATGTTGCAATGTACTGCTTATTTTATTCAGACACTCAGCAGGAGTTGTTATCTCCATTTTTAGCCAAACATGCTGGTCGTTTTGACGCCTTCATCTCCAGCTCTTACTATCAGATCAGTCTGACTCTATTTCATTAATGATTCCTCCAATGACTGCACAATAATCTATAATCTTTTTAAAAACAGCTGCTAGATACTGGCATTTCTTGTTTGGTTTTGTTGATCATTCATTTTAGTTGCAGTTGTTTGTCCAATTTACTATATTTATGCATTAAACACATGTACTTTTACTTATTTTTATTAGCCAGTTTGTTTTGGAAAGTTGTATTATTTTTGGAACGTGCTCATGCAGTAATAAACTGTGCATTTATTCATTATTATTATTTTGGCGGAGAGAAAAAGAGAGAGAATGAGACAAGAGTAAAAGAAGAGCAGGTAGGGTAAATAAGTAAAGAAATGGAGTAATGAAGGAGAGCAGGACAAGGGAGACAAAATGGGGTATACCAATAACATGAGGGAGCTTAATGCTGAGAGATTTCCCCACACTTGTATTTAGATTAAACGTTGACTTCTATATATCCAATGTAACAATAATGTGAAGGACACAGTGTGCTAAATTGCAGCAATGGATACCAATTTAATTCTTTTGCAATGTTTAATTTCACTTTAAAGAAGAAAGTTAATTAGAGAAGTATTCCAGCAAACAGAGATTTTGAGTTAACGTTGCTAAGCCCTTTAAGTTAACTGGACACCAACTTCGTAGGAGGACATCCTGTCTTTATGGATGCCTTATTTTCTGTTTTGGTCTACATGGAAAAAATATGTAATGTAACTAAGAAGAGACAGGATACTTCTGGATTTTATTTCCTGAAGCTATTTCTGGGTTGATTTAAATTAAATTCTGCTTGGAATGTCTCTTCATATTGACATTGTCTATTACTTGTCCTTTTCCCTTAATTCAAGGAAAGAAAATGCTTCTATTTTCATTCCAGTTCTTCCCATTGACTCAGAACAGTTTCCAGGGGAAAAGTCAAGTTACTCTATTGTACTACAGTTAAAGCAGCAGTCTTGAGGACTAACCTATCTGAACTTTTCCAAAATAGACCCCATTTTGTTAGATATATGGCATAATTACCCTGAAAGTGAAGGGAGAGCAGACATATTTGACTATCTTTTTGGAAGGAGAGGAAATTGTTCTAAAATCAAAATCAGAAGGAAATAAAATTCAGAGCAGGCAGACAACAGTGATAATTTCTTAGCAATGGCCTTTCACATAAGGGACATTGGATATGAAAGATGCATTTCTGCATTGATGAGCGGATGAATATGCATGATTCACGTTTTAATCTTATTTCTTGGTGTTTGAAATGAATTCTGTGACATTCCATAGCTAATATTCCCCAAAGCAGCATAACAAACGTAACCAAAAGAGACAATCTTGCTTATTAGACTTCTTTGAGTGATTGACTGTACTTGCCACTTCTTGGTTCTGATTCATTGCGACTTAATCATTGTTGGAATGTGCTGGGATTTTGTTGAGTTTCTTCCGTCTCTCCTTCAGCGGTCATCTATCTGTCACGCAATTCATGAAAGAATTGATTTTTTACCCAATTGTCAAAAAGCACAGTTAGATGGATCTTTGATCAATTGTATACTTTTTTGTCCTGCCCCTTTTCTTTATATACTGTGCAGCTTAAGGCAGTGGATATACCTAAATACGTCTTCCTCTTTCTGTTTTCCTCACAACAAGAAACCCTGTGAGGTGACCTTTTATGTCAAAGGAAGGCCTACAATTCACCAACTCCTGGTTTCAAAATCAGCCCTGTCACTATATTAAACAAATCAATTTTTCTTTTTTATTTATATCCTGCCTATCATTTATTTATTTGGGGAAATTTATATGGCCACTCAGCTTTTCTCAGTGACTCTGGGGGGGCTTACAAGGATAAAAATCCAATATAAAAAAGCAATAACTCCACCGTCCTGACAGCTACAATCATCATACAGATGTTTTGCTAAGAAATTGTACTGAATTCAATAAAACTGCTCCTAAGGAGCTTGTGTAAGCTTTTTTCCCTTGATGGTTTTACCATTTATATTTCAATTACATGTTTTTCAACCTCCCTGCTTTAATATTCCTTTTTGTATTTAATGACTTTCTGCTAACCTCATTCCATAACTAAGAAACCTTGGTTATTTAGTTAATTAGTAAGTTATTAGTTATTTTAATATCATGGAAAATAAATTTTGTTATGGCTACATATAAGAAAGTAGAGCAGAATAGAATGGAATTCAATATATATTTTTAAAGCATACTGTTGCAGTTTGCATTTAGTTTTTAACTTGCTGACGTATTTTCTTTCTTTTTAAAGCCTAGCAATTGAGAATATGTTTTTTTCCTGTTTTTGATCATCCTTAATTATAGCTAATATCACTGGATTTGACAGAGAAAGAAAGGGCTGAAATCCAAACATTTGTGATAGTAAATGACACTTGGTATTCTTCCAAACCACTAATCCTCAGACTACTTTCTAGAAGTGCTACTAGAGCAAAAGGATCACAGGAGACTTTGTGGGGAAAGTGCTAAACAGATTTCATTTACACCTGCTGCAATCTGTACAGTGCAACAGCCCTCATTAGCAATTTGCTTCACTATTATTTCTGTTTTCCACAGTATTATCTATAGATCAGCCTTTCCAATCTGATGTTCTCTTGATGCTACATGACAAGGTCAGGAAGAAAAAACACTGGACTTTGATTTCTTCTGTAGCCATGAAGCTCATTAGGTGAATTTGGAATTGTTAGGCACACTGGGTCTAGTCACTGTACCAAGCCGTAGTTAATCGACTGGGTTTGTATACCTCAGTACGTCATAAATTATGATTTGCAACCACGGTGGTTTGCAAAGTTTATATTGTACTAACTCCTAACTGAGCAAACCTCATTGTAGCTTAGTGTGATGAGTAAACCTAGTCACTTGGGAAGGAACAAAAATCATCGTCTATGCTGACACTCCCCACATACATGAATTTATTAAAGCCTGGTATTCTACAGAAGGGGCAATTAACAAACATATTCATTTACATTCAACATATGAACTCATAAGAAGCCGGACCATATGGATGATCAATCAACAGTGGAACCAATCAGCTCCTCAGAATTTAAGTATAGCACCAAACAAATGGCCAATCACATGACCAAATGACTACACGGATGCACAAGACATGTATAGGCTAAAGAGGAATAGAACAAGACACTTCTACGGAAGTCCCACTGATGATGTTACTTAGCCTGATAACGAAACATTGGAAGCTAAAAGGAAAATGGCTTAAGAGAGCAAGCTACTACCAAAATCTAAAACCCGAGCTACAAGTATTTTCTTTTATTTCAAACCTAGTCACTCTCTATAAGACTATCTACCTATACATTGGAAAAACAGGGACAAATATCAGTAATCAGTATAATTTAGGTGGTACTTATGCATGAATTGTGGGGGGAAGGGACAGGTTTGTTATGGATGTGTTGATACAATCTAAAACTAACTGCAGGCAAGAAGGGAGTATTCTTAATTGAGGAACTGGTGTTCCAGATTGAGACTTCATCACTTCAACCATTTATTTCCAGTTTCCAGCAAAACCGTTCATTGCAGTTATTGGGTTGGTTAATGATCATGGTGTTCACTTTACAGTCACAACGGTGGTTATGTGGGTGCCTTGATAGCAATAGCTAAATGGAAAATGGCTTAGAGCTGTGGTGGTGCAGTGGTTAGAGTGCAGTACTGCATTCTACTTCTGTTAACAGTCGGCTGCCAGTAAGTTCAGCAGTTCGAGTCCCAACAGCTCAAGGTTGACTCAGCCTTCCATCCTTCCGAGGTCGGTCAAATGAGGACCCAGATCGTTGGGGGCAATATGCTGATTTCTGTAAACCGCTTAGAGAGTGCTATAAAGCACTGTGAAGCAGTATATAAGTCTAACTGCTATTGCTATTGCTAAAATTCCACATGCCATTTTTATATAAAAGACCTAATATTGTAGTAAAGCAGTTCTGACATGTGAATATCTGCTGAATTTGTTTAAATGAGCTTTGCTTATAGTCTTAAATTTAAAGTTTAAGTTTCCATCAGCATAATAAAAAAGGTATCAGTATATTTAATTTAGAGAACTCCAGTCATATTGTACATCCAGTTCCAATATTCTCTATAATTTCTGCCATGTCCAGGACTATTAAATGCAGTTATGGGTCAGAATTCTTTAATTTTCTGTCATAATTTTCCTGGACAAAAAAAGCCAAGGATAAAATTTTATTGTTGAATAAGAGTTCCATGTGAAAGATGTTTTATAAAATAAGAAATTGGGTACTTTGAGTTTAGGATGTTCCTGATATCATTATTTAGCTCAGAAATTCATCTGGTGAAGAGCTTGGGGATTAATTGCCTGCTGTTTCAAATTAGAGTCCTTCGTTAATGGTGATGATTGAGAAGACAGACAAAAAGCAGAATGAAATGTGCAAAATGTAGAAATAGTCATACAAAATAAGGCATAGGGGATTTCTTTTTGTGACCTACAATTGACAGAATGCTGTTTTTTCTTAGTGCATATCTCATTGCCCACTATAATGCTGAATTAAAAGTCCAGCTCTGAAGATTTTCTTTACTTTTCTAATTTAAATGCTATTGTTCTGGTTGTAAAAATCATATATATTCTGCTACAGTGTATTAAAACTGATTATCATTACTTTCAAATGAGAAGAACCTAATAATTTATCTCAATTGTCTCCTTTTACACTGTATTTTTCAGTGCACATTTTAAGAAGTGCATACTATGTGTTTACTAAACAATTTATCTTATCTCAGATTTGATTTATAACATATTTTTCTCAGATTTGATGTTGATTGTTAATAATGGAGGTTTTTTTCTCTTTCACACTTGCTGCATAAAATAGTAATGAATCTGTGCTGTGTATCTCTGATATTGAAAGTCTTTATACAATCTACTAGCAATGCCTGATGTGTTTTCCAGGCAAATCCATGAAGAAGTGGGTGGAATCCATTGCGAAGATTATCAGGAGGAAAAAACAAGCTCATGCAAATGGCATAAGCCATAATATAACATTTGAAAGCCCTCCACCTCCAATTGAGTGGCATATCAGCCGTCAGTTTGAGACATTTGAACTCATGACATTGCATCCCATAGAGATTGCTCGGCAGCTAACTCTCCTGGAATCTGATCTCTACAGGTAGACCACTGTTTTGTTTGGTTGACTACTCCTTCCATTGGATAAATCAAATAGCAAAATGATCCTTTGTTAATCAAATTCATTGTGGAAACTCAATTTAAAGAGTACAGTATATTGTAGTATAGCGCAATATCATGATTGCAGTATCAATGCTGCCTAGCTTGTTATTTATAATACTGTACTTCAGTAATAAGTTAATGTAGCATACCGGTTGAAGTATGGTAGCAATAAACAGTACATCCTAAAGTAAACAGAATAATGTAGAGTTTTTGGTGGTAGAGCATAAATTTTGTGTTTGCAAGTTCAATCATTGATAATTTCTGTTAAAAGAATTTTAGATAGAAGCTTTGAAAAGGAACTCTGTCTGAAATCTTAATTCTGTCCTTTTGAGTACCTTGTAAAGGGTGCCCTGACTACAGCTCCCATTATCCTTTTCATTGACTCCTGTGATTGGGCTGATGAGTTTCAGTCATCTTGAAGATAATATTGGGGAAGGCTAAGCCTGATAATTCTGGACCAAAATGTTTTGATTCATCTTAAGACAATTTATAATTGAAATCGATCCAGTAGGTCACTGCTTCAGAAGTTGTTTCTGGGGTCCATTCCCTTCAAAGTAATGTGAAGAAAGATACTGAGGTAACTTTAAGAGTACCGAAATAACATACTTAATATGTTTTACTTCACCTAAAGTACAATATAGTGCTAAATATATCTATAACTGAGCACTTGAGCAGTATGTTGCTATTTCTATAAGAAAATAAAAAATAATGTATGTTCAAGTTGTGAATCCAATTCATGCTTACTATTTTCTTCTCTGAGTGATATAAAAGCCAAACAAATAAATAGGATAGTTACGTTTACTGTTGTTAAAAATTGATCACTTGGAATGACAATTGTATGCCATCATATGTGATTGTCCTTGGGGTTTTCTTTGGGAGAATAGTGTAGCAAGTTAAAAGGGAGGAGCCCATAGTATCTACAGAGATTATTATAATTTCATTAACACACAGTCATTTTTTTTCTCTGTTTTCAGGGCTGTTCAACCTTCAGAACTTGTTGGGAGTGTGTGGACAAAAGAAGATAAAGAAATTAATTCCCCAAACCTACTGAAAATGATTCGACATACAACAAATCTTACACTTTGGTTTGAAAAGTGAGTAAAATCACTTATATCAAGATACAGAATTTTTATCAGCTCAAGAGCCAGGATTTGCATAGAATGATGTGGCATAGAGGAAGAGCCATTTTTGTCAGAGGTTGAAAGGGAATGCCCATGTAAAACATGCAAAAAAAGGGAGAACAATTTTGTTGTATCACCAACTCTATTGGAGTCTTAGGGCCACATAATAGATATTGGCTGACTGTATTTTTTGTGCCTGATGTAGCTACTAAGGATTGGGCAGATTTGTAGTGGAAAGTTTGAAGAAAGCTAAAGAAAAATATATTTTTTCAGAAACAGGTACTTAACAAATGAATATATGAGTCCTTTGGGAGAAGGGCGGGATATAAATAAAATTAACTAAATTAAATTAAATAAGTATTCATATAGTACATTTGAATTAATGCTGGAGTTTGGGTAAAATGGACTATGACAATAGTTTTAAAATAGCACCCACCAAATTGCTGTACTGTTTTTTCTCCTTTTTCTAAATTAGGTGTATAGTAGAAATGGAAAACTTTGAAGAGCGAGTGGCTGTGTTAAGCAGGATTATAGAAATTTTACAGGTTTTCCAGGACTTGAATAATTTCAATGGAGTTCTTGAAATAGTCAGCGCAATGAATTCTGTTTCCGTGTACAGACTAGACCATACGTTTGAAGTAAGTCTCGGTTGCTGGCCCATAATCAATGGTGACAAATGATTTTAAACATTAGTTTTTTTAAAAACTAATGGCAGCTGCAGTTCAGTACAAATGTGAATAACATGGAAATTATTTCTCAAACTAGGCATTTCTGTTAATCTCTGTGTCAACACTTAATTTAGAATTTGCAGGATGGATACTAAAGAAGGAGAACACCAAGAGAGACATCATGACTTTAATAAAGCTTAGAAAAGATTTATTAATAGCCCATAAATACTTAAAAAAGGACCCCAATCAGCCAGATGAACCCTAACTGGGGGAAGGAACCTTAGTTCTGGGATAACTAACAAGGCAAAATCAATGTCTGTATTTACATTCATTGGAGAGGAAGAGATTACAAGAGAGTAAGCAAGCAGCAAAGAGGAATACACATCAAAAGTGTGTGTATTGGTGCAGGCAAACTGACATGCTTTTGGTCTGAACACTTAAGGATACAAAAGGAAACTTTTGAGGTCAAATTGATTAGGATCATGCCCATTTCAGATTACAGTGCAAGATGAGTCTGGGCTTAATTGAGTCTGGGTAGTAATCAAGCTTATAGAGCTTAAGCTAACTTGCAGTTAGCACCTTTGCCTGCACACAAAGAAAAGCAGTTTAGGAAGAGATAGCTTATCTAACCAATCTCCCCTCTGTAGCCTCCCAGGAAATTCTGGGATGGAGGGGAAAAGATAAGAAAATAGGGGGGAAATACAAGCTGTGCACAAGACACTAGGTAAAATTATGCTCAAGGCATATATCATATCACATCACATTACAATATAGTATAATAAATTATGATGAAATTTGAGGGGGGGTTAAATAAGGGTTTCCAATCTGTGATAGTGTAAATCCTAGCTCAAAATTCATTGTTCCATTTTACTTTGTGTTTACCAATTATTGAATTATTTTGCATTATGGACTTAAAGAAAAAAATGTATATTTTACTCTTTTATTTTACTACAACCATTTATTTATGTCCTTAGAACAAGTATTTTAATAACAAAAAGATAATATATAGCAACCAAGATGATTCTGTGTAAGGCATCTGGACAGCAAAGACAAGCAATAGCTGAGAAATGATATAGAACAGAGAGATGTTATGAAGATTTCATAATTTCTGATCAGCATTCAATATTGCACAGATATATCCTGCAATATCAAAATGCGGATTTTTTTTCCTATCCAATATCAGGCACTGCAAGAAAGAAAAAAGAAAATTTTAGATGAAGCAGTAGAATTAAGTCAAGATCACTTTAAAAAATACCTTGCTAAACTCAAATCAATCAATCCACCATGTGTGCCTTTCTTTGGTAAGTTAACACAGCAGAGATGGGGAAAAATGGCTATTTCTAATATTACTGTTAATCCATAAATGGTTAATGAAATTGCCACATACTTTCTAGAATGTTTTGCAGAATCTTTTTAGAGGGTGCTTTCTGCTGAATATTTTTCTTTCTTTCTTTGAATAATTTTTATATGAAAACCAAAATGTATTTAGATTTGAGATGATTGCTAAAATGTCCTCAGAGTATGGCTACAAAGAAGTACTCTGTTATCTAAATTTATTTCGTATACCATCAAATGCTACTTATTCTTTTATACATTTCAGCCCATTTTAGGGGAGGGAACCTAAGGACATAACATATTACTGGAAAGCATACTAGAAATTAGTAAGCTTATTACTTAATGGTCCAAGATGTTTTAGTGATGTGGCTTCTTTGAGGTTTCACTGAGTTAATTTTGTCAGGAAATTGAGTCATTCTTAAGTTATGGTTGATCCAACAGAAGGTAGTAGTTTTCCCATTTCTTGCTATTTGGAGTTGGACAGCAAAACTTTCATTTTCCTCTCACCATTCAGATGTGTATCAAAAGGTCTCTAAGGCTTGGGTGTGTGTGTGTAGAGTCTGCAGGGGAGAAGGGGAACCTTGGTATCTGTTTTACTGGTGAACAGGCATGAGTATAATTGTGTCTCACTGTAAAATGTGCTATAAAATGTGTTCATAATGTGTTATTTTACATTCTTACTTGATAGGGGTTGCATGTAACTTATGAGGAATCTTGCCCCTTCTTTATGATTGGTTTTGATAATTTATTACACAGTGCAACAACCCATGAAAGTAGGTTATCATCTAGATGCAGAAATTTTAAAAAAATACTTCCATAAATTTTCCTAGTTGAGTTCATAATCTGAAATATGAACTTCTCCTAGACATTCTAAAACTCAAAAAGGTAATGCAATGCTCCATGAGTAATTACCATTTAAGGCTAATTTTTCTGAAGGAGGAGTCTCTGTTATGGTCATAAACAAAAAAGCAGGCATGGATATGAATAAGCTAATATCCTTTTGCCCTTTCTCTCTATTTAGGGATCTACTTAACAAATATTCTAAAGACAGAAGAAGGGAATCCCGACTTCCTAAAAAGACAGGGGAAAGGACTGATCAACTTCAGCAAAAGGAGGAAAGTGGCTGAAATCACAGGAGAAATCCAGCAGTATCAGAACCAGCCTTACTGTTTACGTGTCGAACCAGACATCCGGGTAATTGCACAGCACTGCAGAGAGAGTTTCCTCTGGATTTGATAAGATAACAAATAGTTTTTTGGTACTTGGTTGATAAGTAAGCCATCAGTGTAATACAGTTGCAAAAAAGTCAAATGCTATCACAAAGTGGGCAGATCACTGAAAATTTTCCTCCCATTGCTCTGCCCAAGTTCTGAGCACCATGATTCATAACAGAAAAACAAATGGGAGCAAATCCAGAGGAGGGCTATCGGGAAACCCTTGGGAGGAACTGTTAAATTATCTGGATGTGTTTAGCCCTCAGTAAATAAACTGTGCAGAGATATGCTAGCCCCTTCAAAATATCTGAAAGTTTGTCACACAGAAGCAGAAGTAGACATATTTTCTAATGTCTAAAAGGCAGTACTTTAACCAATTTGGTAAAAGTATTAGGAAGCAGGGTCAGGCTAGATTTCAGAAGAAATTTCCTGATGGTAAGAGCTACCTACCAGTAGCATAAGCTGCCACGTAAAGAAGTGGGTTGTCCTTGCTAGAGGTCTTCAAAGGAAGTTGAAGAGTAATTTGTCAGAGGGTTTAAGTGGAGAGTTGTAAGGCTTTCTAAAGGCCCTTCCAATTATGTGGTTGTATATTAGTATTTTCTCTAGGATTAGATTTAGCAGTAAATCACTTAAAAGTGTCCAGGCTTACATCTTCTTGATGAAAATATCAGCTTGTGAAATTAGATGGGAGTACACTGCAGCCCCCATTAAATTGAACTAGCATTAATATCCTGGACAGGACGTTTGCTTTCGGTTTAAAATGTATAGAAATACAGGTAGTCCTTGACTTACAATCATTTGTTTAACAGAAATTCAAATTTATGATGGCTTCAGAAAAAGTGATATAGAATCTGTTGTCACATGACTGTTGCACTAACGCTGTGGTCACAGCTCAGGCACTTGGCAACCTAACTTGTCTTTATGACAGTTGCATAATCTAGCAGTCACCTGATTATGGTTTGCAACCTTCTCAGCTGGGTTTTGACGAAGTCAGTTGTAGGAATCGGGTTTGCTTAATGACCTTATGATTCCCTTAGTGACCACAGTAAAAACTATCATAAAATCGAGGCTTGTCATTTGATACTGGCTTAACAAATGCATTACGTAGAGATGAAAATTCCGATCCCAATCGTGATTGCAAGTTGAGAACTGTGTATAGAACCACTTGTTCATTTCATCTATACTGTATACACCTGCAGTCCTGTTCATAAACAATCACAACATTGCTAAGGCTATTTGAGGAATGAAAATATGATACAATGTAGACTGATTGAGAGCCTGGGAACAAATGGAATTTCTAAAATCTTACTGGAATGGGTGGAAGGGGGGTTGGCATAGACTGACACTGACTGGAATTTCTTTTTTTAATGTAAACTTTTCTTTCCATATTAATTAAAATGACAGTTTCCAGCAAACCTGCTGTTTGGGTCTGCATCTTACACTGACTGGAATTTCTTGTTATGATAAGAAATTGTTTGAAAAGTTACTTTTTTGTTTTTTTTCAGAGATTCTTTGAAAATTTGAACCCCATGGGAAATTCCCCAGAAAAAGAATTCACGGACTATTTATTCAACAAATCTCAGGAGATTGAGCCCCGAAATTGCAAGCAACCCTCTAGATATGTAAGTATTCAATA
>JANHFO010010140.1:167710-179171 GCA_032468095.1 Pareas carinatus | reverse complement strand
CCCTTCCCCCCATATCCCATATTTTGTAAATATTGTTAAAGTTCAATGTTAATTTTTATGTTATCTGTACACCGCCCCGAGTCCTTCGGGAGAAGGACGGTATATAAATCTAAATAAATACATACATACATACATACATACATACATACATACATACATACATACATACATACATATATACATACAGCAATTGGGACTGGGATGTCTGCTAAGAAGTGATGCAGATGTGATTGCACAACATTACATGACTGAATCATTTAGCAACAGCAATCTCAGAACACTCCATTGCTACTGTTAAGCAATGATCAAGGTTCATGAGTCCTAGGTAGCTCGCAAGCAGGATGGCAGGCAAGCAAGGTGTGGTACAAGTGCAACAGGGCAGGGATGGCTACTACGTGGTGGGGAAATGCCCCATGAGGTTCATCGTGAGCACAGCAGGGCAAGAATAACTAATGCCAGGCAGGAGAGAGTGCACAAATGGCCCACTAGTGTGGCGGGACTGGGAATGACTGTGCTGGGTAAGCAACTTACTGGAGCGACTTGCGACCCTCCCTGCTGGCTTTCCCCATTGACTTTGATTGTGGGAACGATCACAAATAGTAAACACATGACTACAGAATGCTGTAACATCAGTGTGAGCTGGTTGCCAAGTGCTCAGATTGTGATCACACCACTGTGGAGGCTCTGTGATGGCTGGAACTTTGAGAACATCTTACATTTTTTTTAGCACCATCATAACTTCAAACAGTCACTGAACAACTGGCTGATAAGTGAAGACCACCTTTATAGGAGTCCATTTGATTGTGTATACATTTGATTTCTGCAAAAAATAATGGTGTGAGTTGAGAGATGTATGCCGTTTGCAGAATTACTATTCTTTCCTCAAGCCTGGCAAGGTTTCCAAGAAAAAGTATAATTCAATGAAAAAGAGCTAGCAAAGTACAAAATTACTTTGTAGTGTTAAATGGCACTTTACTGTGGAGTGTTCTGAATTATACCACATAATGCTTACATTGATCTAAGCCTTCAAAAGATGTTTTGTTTTGTTTCCAATGGAGAATTCTGTTTCAAAGCAAAATGAAAATTTGGCTTCCTTCTGTATCAGAGGAGATATCAAAGGCATGCAATCATATGTAGTTTGAAGGGAGGTATTGTTGAAATTAGCGATTCATTCTTAAGAAAAAGAAGGCTTAGGAATGAAAAAAAGCAATTTTCTTAGTTTCGCATGATTAGTCTTTTTTTGCACTGATTTATTTCCTTGTATTTCTAAATATAAAGCAGAATAGTTCAAAGAAACAAAGGGATAAAACTGTGAGATTTTTCTTTCTTTCTTTTAGCCTAGAAAAACAAGCTACTCTCTAAAATCTCCTGGAATAAGGCCAAATGCTGGCAGGCACAGCTCCACATCTGGCACATTGAGAGGCCATCCAACTCCTCTTGAAAAGGAACCGTATAAGATTAGTTTTAGTAGAATCACTGAAACTGAACAGGAGTCTGCAGCATCAGCACCAACCTCGCCCAATGTCCCATCCACTCCTCCAGTGTCTGCCTCATCAGAAGTCAGCGTGTTTATAGATATTGATCTCAATAGTTCCTATGGTAAGCATTCTGAATGACCTTACATTCTTAAATTACAATAATAAAACAAAACTAAAATTATTTCTGATATCTGCAGGTTTACTGCTCTAACATATTATGATAAGTCTGGCTTAGAGGATGGGAGATAGATGGGAATACTTCTTCTGAAAGATCTAGTCACCGAGTGTGAGGAATAGTACGCCTGGCAAAAACTGCTCAATAGCAAAAAAAGAAAACATTACCTGAGGATAACTTAAGGCTGCCTCAGGTGATAGCCTGGGAATCACAAAAAGGAAATGCAATGAAGACATAGTGGAAAAGAGATTGCTGGGGCAGATTTGATGATGCAGATACGAAAGGGCTGTAAAGAGACCAAGAGTAGTCCTCAAAGTCTTCTTCTGTCAACCTCTGGTGGCAAAAAATTGTGTCACTTAACAATTAATGATACACTTTTTCACTTAGCTGCATTTTCAATTCTAAACAATATTTTGGCAGGGAAACATTTTTTATTGTCTCCTTTCTGTCTTCTCTCTACAGGTAGCAACAACAGCATATTTGCTCCTGTCCTTTTGCCTCAGTCAAGTAAGTACTCTGATTGTTCCACTGTCTCTTTGAATATGTATGCAAAAGAACAGCAACACTAACCATAAAGCTGTATGATCTTTGGCCCTATTTAAAACTGGCAGGAGGAATGACCAATGATCCCATTAACATTCCAGAGAGGGTGATTTTCATATTCTTCTGGGGAGGTTGGCGGCTTTGGGAGCAGTTTTGAAGGGAAATGTTGGCACCTTAAGGCTTGGTGAGACTTCAGAGAATGCCAGACTTCCTAAAAGAAATAGAGCAATTTCTTCCTGTTTTTTGAGGGTTAATGTGCACAATGATTTATTGATAACATTTACATTTGACCAGTTTGGTATAGTGGTAAGGCGCTGGCCTTGAAATGAGGAGACTGAGTTCTAGGCTACCCTTGGGTGTGAAAACTGGCTAGTTGACTGTGAGCCAGTCACTCATTCTCAGCCCAACCCACCTCATAGGATTGTTGTGGGGAAAATAGGAGGCAAGACTATTAGATACGTTCACAGTGTTAACATGTATGTGTGTGGGGTGTGTGGGATAATGATAATAATATGTCCACCCAATTCAAACAGTATGAGTCTAGATGGTGTACAAAATCATTTAACAAAAATATAAAGGCACTAATATGAAACAATTAAATGACTATCAGAGCTAAAATACGTCATATCCTACCTGGACTTTGCTCATTCTGATCCAGTGCTTGCGGAAAAAAATAGCTTTTAACTACCTTTCTAAAGGCTTGCAGGCTTGTGGCCAAAAGCCAATTGGATACCCAAAACCTTTGCAATTGCAGTTGCTTCCCTTGATCTCATTATTGTAAACCTCAAAATATTAAAAAGTCCCCAAAATATCAGCTCCATTCCCTGTAGAAAGCTGCCCATTGATATTCTCATCCTGTCCTAAAGACAGAACTTACTAAAGTATAGGTAGAGAAAGCAAAAAGTATACAAGAATATATAGATAATCCTTAACTTGCAGCCATTCATTTAGTGACCATTTGAAGTTACAACAGTACTCAGGAAAGCGACTTACAACCATGCCTCACACTTACAATATCTATAGCATTCCCACAATCATGTGATCAGAATTTAGGCACTTAGCAACTGTATTTATGACAGTTGAGCATCCTGGAGTCATGTGATCACCATTTGCAATCCTCCCAGTTAGCTTCCAAGAAACAAAGTCAATGGCAGAAGCCAGATTCTCTTAACTACCCCATGATTCACTTAATTGCAGTGATTTTGCTTAACCATAGGCAAAAATGATTGTAAAATTGGATATCATTCACTTAACAACCACCTTGTTTAGAACTGAAATTCTGGTCTCAATTGTGGTTGTAACTCGAGGACTACCTGTATTGAAAGCAGAAACATTATTGCTAGGGCTTATGCATTTAAGAAATAAGGTTTCAAAAGATGAGCAATCAGACACTCTTAATTCTGTCTGTTTTGTTCTTCAGAATCATTCTTCAGTTCATGTGGAAGTTTGCATAAATTAAGTGAAGAACCCCTGGTTCCTCCTCCTCTGCCTCCTCGCAAGAAGTTTGATCAGGAGGTTTCTAACTCAAAGGTAATCTTCTATTTAAAAGAATCTCCTTTAAATGTACAGTATTTGTGGATTATGAGCAAAGCAGAGATCTTCTAGCTGTGGATGATTTGATTTCTCAGTGCTCAGTCTTCTTTATTTTCTTCTGTGTTTGTGCATCTGCGAATGCATGCTCTCAAACAATCACATACCCATTTGCCTGTTAATCAGCTCATGTGCCAATTTCATGTCTGCTACATTAACTGTCTCAAACATGGCTTGTTGGTATTACCAGGCATTTTGAAATACCTGTCTTTGGAGCTGAATTCCACTCATTTTGTGGGAACCTTCAAACCATTAACTTTATATCAAATTGTTTTAATGTCTGAGGAGTTGATATTCAAGAATGGTGAAAGGGGGGGCATGGAATGTTGTATTTTGAGACTATCGCTGTTCTGATCCACAAAGGAAATTTGAAGATGGAGACACATATGGGTTAATGCAGGTTCTTGCTCAAGATCATTTACATGGGGAACATTTTGGATGATTATGCTCATATGTGTTTCAGGGTGGTTCCAGATCTGATGATGATCCTCCTGCTGTCCCCCCAAGACAGCCACCTCCTCCAAAGATACAGCCACGAGTCCCAGCTTACACTGGTTTGTTTGATCAGCCACTGCAAAGTCCTCCACCACCTCCACCAAGAGACCCTCTGCCTGACACTCCTCCTCCAGTACCCCTTCGCCCTCCGGAGCACTTTGTGAACTGCTCATTCCATCTTCAGCCACCGCCTGTGGGACACTTTCACAGAGAGCCCGACTGGCTCCGGGAAGTTACCACATGCCCAAACTCCCCCAACACTCCTCCTGGCACCCCGTCACCTCGAATATTGCGTCGCTGGTGCATGCTCAGCCCAAATCTTAATAGCCTCGCAGCGCCTCCAGTCCCACCTCGCCAGAATTCGAATCCTCAGCTACCAAAACTGCCACCAAAGACTTACAAGAGGGAACTCTCTCACCCTCCTTTGCACAGACACTCTTTGCTAGAAAATGCAGAAACTCCTCAATGACCTTCATTATGGTAGTCATTGACACTGGAATAGCAGCTCCTAACTTTACATGTTGTTCTTAATTTATTCCAATGACACCGTGTATTTGAGTCCTTTGTCAGGCAAACACATGCACCAGAGTGCTGCTGATCAAAACTCATCCTCAAGCATTGGAACAACCGCCTTCAGACTCACTCTAGCCTGTTTACTCACACCATCAATCTTCTCCTCAGGGGATCAGTGACACTGCCTTCTCCTCTTCCTCTTCAGTGCTGTGACAAAGAGTACCATATTTTGCACTGTAAATGACACACTACATTAATTTTAAACTGACATCAGTTCATTGCACTGAGCCAAAACAGAAATGGTTGCTGGTGGGTTTTTTTTATTTCCAAACTGGAGCATGAGCAGCCTTCTCTCCATATATGTATGTGTGTGTGTGTGTGTGTGATTAATTGGAGAACCTTCTCCAAATTGGTGTCTTCAAGCTGTATCAGGACTGTAATCTCAGCCAATATGGCCTTCTAGAAAGCACCAGGTAAGATGCATTGCTAAGTGCTCATGAAGCATTCTCACCCAAGCCGAGTTGCAGTGAATAGATTCATTTCAATGTGATTTACCTGAGAGAACATTCAAGTGGATGTGCCCAATCGATGCCACAATTGATGGACTTCTCACCAAACATGAAGACACATGTCATGTTTCTAATTTTGTTTTTATAAACCTCTTTAGATACTTGCTTTTCAGGAAAAATATTAAAATCAAGAGGTTTGTGCTAGACCATTATATTACTGCTGTTTTCAAAGTGACATCAAGTCTTAATTTTTGTAGTTTGCTGCTGAAATTGGGAAAAGTGACTAAACCAAGAGAGTGCACTACCATTGGTCTGATTAAGTGAGAAGCAGAAGAGGATCTGCTTCACCCACCTGTTCAAGGAGAATTTAGCACGTGTGTCATATTCAGTTGTGCCTTCATTGTTTAGACAAACGAAGGTGTCTTAAGCTAAAAAGTTGCCTGCTGTTTTGGCAAGCAAAGCTATTGCGCCATATTATGTACAGTTGTTTATAATGTATAATTTACAAAGTAATAACCTGTATACATTCTGTGACTTGAGGCCTCTTCTACAATCTGTTTTTTCTGTGCATTATACTATTGTAAGCATTTCCCTACATATTAGTGTTGAAAAACCATCTTATAAGTACCCTTCTTTCCTCAAATTAGAGCTTTACTGTCATTACAGGGTCGTTCCTGGAAATGTAGTGTTTAAACCAGCAGATATTGAAGAATGCTATTTGGACTCTTTGAGCCTTAAATAAGACCTTCCTCTGGCCAGTTGAACTCTGTTCTTTTCCATTCAAGCCGGCATATTAAAAGAGACTGGTTCAAGTATTAGGAAAAATCTGGAAAGGGTGTGGTAGCATCTTTTTCAATTAACTTTTTTTAAAAAGTGTTAAGCTCTCATGAGCCACCACTCACTTTGTTAGATGTGTAGAATGGCCAGACCATTTTAAGATGGATGGACTTCAACTCCCAGAATTCTTAATCAGCATCCTGGGTTATCCAGTCCACACAATAATGGCAAAGACTGAGAAACAGTGGAGTAGAATGATGTAGAATTGAAATAGGGATTATGGGAAAGGAGGGAACGACAAGGTTATGTAGATACAGGTTACATGTGAGATAGATTTGCAGTATCTTGTCAATTAACAATTGTGTTAAAATCCCTTTACATTTGTTGATTTCTTGTGCTTGCTTGAAATCTTTTGATGTATAAGTAATACAGGTAGACTAATGACCACAATTGTGACTAGAAGATATTTTGTAAGTCATTGCAATCATAAATCTAGTTAAACCCAATTTTATGACCATTCTTACAATGAGCATTAAATCGTGCAAATGTTAAGCAAGTCCATCTTCCCCAATGGGTATTTTTTGCCAGAAATTGGAAAGAAAAGATCCTAAGTACAATCACGTGGCCGTAGGATGTTACAACTGGTTGTAAATGTGAACCGGTTACCAACCACTCAAATTGCGATCACTTGACTAGGAGGGTGATGCAGTGGTTATAAGTGAAAGTGCAGGTCATATGTCCTTTTTTCCAAGGTCACTGTAACTTTACAGTTTGTACAACAAACTGTCGTAAGTCGAAGACTACCTATCAACGCATTCAGCAACCTCTTGCTCAATGGTGGCTTTAAAATGGGTTAGTTGGAATAGGTGCTGCCAGGCTTCCTGGGTTTTTTTTGACTAGGCTCTTTCACAATGTTCGAGTACTGTAGAATCCAAAAGCCTTCTTTTGACTGGTCTGTGGCTTTTTACTGTTCTTTGTATCAGAGTTCTTAACCAGACTAATAAATCACCTGGTCTTAATTTTTAAGAAAGTCTGTTCAAGTCATATTATTCTTGCAAAATTTATCATGTTAAGAAAGACAAATGAAATTCTTCAGCATGTTTGGATCAGAAATGGCTCTAGGCAAGTTGGTGCTGAAGGCAGAAAATCCAACATAGTACATTCCTTCTTTCCACTGCTACAGAGATTAAACAAGTTGATTATTTGCCCAGTAATTTTTATATCACCTCCTTGTGGTAGACTTTCACTGTATGTGATATTTAGGCTCAAAATCTCAAGGGGTGATGATGGTTCAGAAAACAGTTAAAATGGTCGTTCATAACATTCCAAGGAAAGGAAGTTACAAGAAAACCTTACATTGGTGACCCCCAACCTTTTGGGCATCAGGGACAGGTTCCACAGGGAAAGATTTTCCCATGGAGGGGAGGGGCATCGTTTTGCATGCTGCCTGCATCTTGAGAATAGGGCTTGGCTTGTTTGCACAGCCCAGTTGCTGGCATGCTGTGGACCAATGCCAGTTCACCGACCGAGGATTGAGGACCCCTGCCTTACATTACTTTTTTGAGAGAAGTAATTCTGACTAGGGTTGTATAAAATAGGATGTGCTCAAATTAAACCAAGACTTTTCAGATCAGAAACAAGGCCATTTTGAACTTGGAACTAGTATCCATTTCTATTTCAAAATTGAAATTTTCAAGCTCAGATGTGTTTTCAGTTCAAAACAGTCTGTATTTGATTAGTTATAAATCTGTATAAATATAGAGAGAAAATGACATTCATAAAATTACACCTAATGATGTTTTTAGTGTAATGCTAATGAAAAATCAAGGAAACGGAGTTTTTGAAATCAAAAGATCTCACTAAAATCTTATCTGTACTCTTGCTGTGGATGTCTATGTAAATTCTCAAACATCCAGGTCATAGTTGTCCTAAAGGTGCTTTTCAAAAAAACAACTTGACTTTGTTTCCCTGAAAATGTTTTGCTTCTCATCCAAGGACTGAAGACACTTTTTGAATGAGAAGCAAAATGTTTTCAAGGGAACAAACAAGTAACTTTAGTTGCCTTTTGAAAAGCAGTTTTGGGACATCTTGCTATGGATAGTTTTTACTAGGTATCGCATTAGATACATACCAGTTTCCCTAACCACAAAGAAAATTAAAAGAACTCCAATGTATTCCTTACCAGTTGTTATTTATATTCTATTATTGGTGCATGTAGCCCTTAGAAGTTTGCAAGTCTTATTTGAATCTTTATAATGCACTTGGAGCCAGAAAACATCAAATATTCATAGCTTGCAAGTTAAAACTAACATTAGGGCAAAAGATAGGGGGAAGAATGTATTTGGTAGTAAAGAAAATCACACCATATTATGGCATGTTTTCTGAGCTGAGAAGCCACATGCACCTCACCATTTTGTTATACAGTGGGGCAAAAAAGTATTTAGTCAGCCACCGATTGTGCAAGTTCTCCCACTTAAAAAGATGAGAGAGGCCTGTAATTGCATCATAGGTATACCTCACCTATGAGAGACAAAATGTGAAAACAAATCCAGACAATCACATTGATTTGGAAAGAATTTATTTGCAAAGGACTAAACACTTTTTTGCCCCACTATACAATTAACAATTCTGACTCATATTACATATGAATCCATTCAACAGTGGTTTGGTAAAGAAACTGTTGTTAAACAATACATGGTTTGTTGTAACATCTGAATCCACCCAGCATATTTTAAGACAGGTTCTATGAAATGAGTCCCACTTGCACATAAGATGTTGATGCTTTTATTCATGTGAATAAAAGGTTTTTGTATGTTCAGTTTCAAACGTTAAAACAAAGTCTTGATAACGCATGGGAACATAGCTTTACTTCCTGCTTCAGAAAGGTAGATTGCTTCTGATAATCTTTTGATAAAACTCACCTACGACAGATCTTACCACAGTGCATTACAGTTTCATGAAAGTGCACCCCACCCCCAGGCCAGGAGTTGATGAGAAAGACTTTATAACATACATAAAAAGTGATTTGGAATATTTGTGGCATCGGTTCTCAAGACACTTACACTCAGCTAACATGCTTTATGAAGTTGGGTGAAAATCTAACAGGTGCACCTACATAATATACTAAGCTGGGTTTGTGATAACCTTGTCCAATTTTTTTTTATGGCTTGGCGTAACCTGCTTGGATAGCACAAGACTGAATGCACTATGCAAATCCAAGAAATACAATAATTCAATAACCAGATAAAGCTTACAGTATTGTATTTATGCAGCCAGAATGGGTCTGATTGCTTTGTGAAAGTAACAAAATAACTTTTCCTATTATTATGTAATATGAGGAGCAGAATACTTTCTGCACAGGTAATTTCATTCTGAGAAACACTGTTTCATCTATATCACCTTTGTCTTAAAAGGAGGATTTATATTTAATCCTTTTAAGGGAAAGGTGACCATCAATGAAACATAAAAAAACTACATATTCAGAATAACAAGACTGTATGTGTGCTTGGTCTAGGCTATGGGGGATTTGCATGATCGTAGTGTCCCAACCCACCCAATCAAACTCAGCAGGTCACTGTACACTGGTCAGGAGGCAACAGTGAGAACACTTTATGGTGACACAGATTGGTTCAGAATCAGTAAGGAAGTCAGAAAGGAATGCATTTTATTACTTTTTTGTTAATTGTATACTGAAGTGATCAGGCGGAAGTTAGATCTGGAACTGCCTGATGTTGGTGTGCAGATTGGGAGAAGAACCATAAATACAGTAATTTGATGTATGCAGATGATACAACACTACTGGCTGAAAATAAGACCTGGAAAGAAGGATCTGGAAAATCAAGGACGAAAGTGAAAAAGTAACAATAATAATAAATAAATAAAAGTAGGGCTGAGTCTTAGCATCAGGAAAAGAGAGATAATGACAAGAGCTGCAGATGGACATGAGATGTTTATAATCAACAAGGAGGAAACTGAATTAATCAGAATAGAGCTGGAAGGGACCTTGGATGTCAGTGATGCTAGAAATGCTTAGTGAAACAAGGGACAAGCAATGAACACAGTGGCTTTATAACATCAAATTGATACACAGTTAAACATCTAACAACTGAAAGAAGCTGTGCTTGACAGGGTAGCATAGAAAGCACTTGCCTATAAAGTAGTCAAGAGTTGGACACTGGTTAAGCCAACCAACCAACCAACATGTGGTTGTATTGTTCCATTTCAATAGCTGCCTATCCTCTGGGCAGCCAACCATTACAAAATCAATGGAAACCAAAGTCAACATTATGGGCCAGTCATTCTTTCTCAGCCCAGACTACTTCATGGAATGGTTGGGAAAATAGGAGGAGGAAATTTATAGAAATAGATACAAATGTGGCATTAACTGAGGGGGAAAAAACATGACAATACAACCAAGAAGCACAAAAGCCGGTTTTCAAGGCCTGGCGAACGGCCGGCATCAATGAGGCCAACCTAATCTCCCAGGGTAGGGATTGGGGCTCTCATATAGAAATGTATTCAGTTACATATAGCAGCTATTTTGCATTTTTATCCAACCGCACTCACTCACGGCTACACTATTACTCCTGGTGCTGGTGCAATTCTCACGTGTCTGTCTATTCTTATCCGGATACCCGCCCTTCGCGTATGAATTCACCGAGTAGGGAAACCGAGCGGGAACTGGAGCAAAAGTCTCCGCGCCGGCCTTTCGAAGCGCCGCCGCCCGTCCCCGTCCCGGCCTCCCAGTCAGAGGGCGCCGCGGGGGGAAAAGCCCGCTCGGGAGAGAGCCCAGCCGCCCGCCCTTCATGTCGTCCCCGCCGCCACCGCCGCAACGGGCGGCCTTCTTCGAGCGGGAGATGCCCCGGCGGGACGGCTCCGGGACCCTCCGGCTGACGCAGCGCTCGGGCGGCGGGACGGGCTCCGTGGTGTGGGACGCGGCGCTGGTGCTGGCCCGCTTCCTGGAGAAGAGCGCGGCGCAATGCCCGGAGCAGCGCGGCGGACGCCCGGTGGGCCTTCTCCGCCACAAGGCCGTGCTCGAACTGGGCGCCGGCACCGGCCTGGTGGGCCTCGTGGCCGCCAGCCTCGGGTACGGGAGCGGGGGCGCGCGCTTGGGGGGGGGAAATCCCGGCCTCCTGGCACTTCCTCGAGCGTCGCCGCCCCGCGCTGGGTGTCCTCACGTGCCCTGGCAGACAAAAAGGGCAACACCAACGTGGTGCAAAGCTTTCCCTGCGGGGCTTCTGTGTGGAAAGCGGCTCTTTTCAGTCACCCCGGGCTTCTTGTGGGAGCAGGAAGGAGTTGCTGCAGGCGCTGCTCCCGTCTACAAGCTTTCCTGCTCGGAGATTATTGCCAAGAAAGTCTTTCTTTAGTCCTTTGGGGGGGGC
>JANHFO010010140.1:149526-167610 GCA_032468095.1 Pareas carinatus | reverse complement strand
TTTTAAAGTTCAATGTTAAATTTTTATGTTTTCTGTACACCGCCCTGAGTCCTTCCGGAGAAGGGCGGTATATAAATATAAATAAATAAATAAATAAATTTATTTATTTATAGTTCACATTTCTGAACCACCCATCTCCCTCCAAGGGGGGCGCTTTACACAAATAAGGGACTACTTACACTAAGTGCAAAAAAGCCTTTAGTTTCCCCCTCCCCCAATTGAATTAATCCAATTTGGGTAGGCTCACACTAAACCCTAAATAATTCCTTACAAATTGTAATGGCTGAATTCATTCAAAAAGTTAAGCAACACACAAGCCATAATATATCCTAGGGTGCCCAGTGAACACTTAATCACACAGATGACACTGATGATGCAAAACTCCCTCTGTATACCTGCCCCATTGGAAGAAGAGGGAGAGAGAGCTTATTTTCCTTCTAGGACTATTATAAAGAGGTTGCTGTAGTTATTTGAAAGTAAGCTAGGCCATATTCCATGTGTAATATTTTCCATCTTTTATCTAGTTCACTTGCCAGGAGAACTGGCTCTGGGTTGCCTCAATACATTTAGTTCTGCACATGATTTGCTTTGGCAGAAATTTTGCTTGCAGTTCAAACTTCTTTAAAAATTGACATTGTGAAAAGGAGCCATGTTTGTCTCCTGGGGCAAATCATCAGAAGGGGTCCTGGTAGCGCCTTAGCAAAGCTTATTAAAAGGCAGATCATTTTATCAAATGCAGGCAAATCTAAATCCCATATTGGTCTTAGCCCAGTGTTTCCTGGCCTTGGCAGGTCAAAGATGTGTGAACTTCAACTCCCAGAATTCCTCAGTAAGCAAAAACAAATTTGAGAAGCCTTGGTCCAGCCACTCTGCATCTGATGAAGTATGCTGTAGCTTGCAAAAGTTTGCCTTTCAATAAAATCTGTTTAATCATAAAAGATGCTACAATTCTTCAAAGAAATTGGGTGATGCGTTTTATTCATGCTGTCTTGTATTGCTTGAATAATAGTGGGGGACCAGGAATACTAACATGTTTTCCTTCTACTTTTTTTGTAGAGCAAATGTTACTGTTACTGATCTGGAGGAAGTTCAGGACTTATTAAAAGTAAACATTGAGAATAATCAACATCTTGTGTCAGGTTCCATTCAAGCCAAGGTACTGAAATGGTTTGTATTAATTTTTTTTTTTTAAGAAACTGAAGACTAATTTTTGTTCATCAGTCATGATGTCAGCCTTAACAGGGTCCATTTTTATTTTATTTATTTAATCATATTTTTAAACCATCTCCCTCACAAAGGGAAGATGACAAGATTAACAAGAAAGATGAAATATTTTTGGCCTACCTCAGTCTGTAATACAAAGTTTCTTGATAAATTATTGGATTGAATTATATATATTTAAAGTTACAGTACAAAGTTCCATAGGACTTTGGAAAAATTTAAATAAATGGATACATCAGGAGATGTGTATCTAACTGTACTACTTTGAGAAATTTGGCTAAAATTCAGGGTCTACACAAAATAACTAATGAATCAAATGTTATTTTCATATTTTTTTATTAGATTGATTAGATTTATATGGCCATCCGCCTCATATAAAGCAACTCTGGGTGATTAATACAATAAAAACACTGGAGTTGGGTGGCCAATAAGTTTAAATTATTAATAATAGCAAGAACAATATTAATAGAATAAATAGATACTATAGATCAGGGGTCCCCAACCCCCAGTCTGTGGACTGACACTGGTCCACGGCATGCTAGCAACTGGGCTGTGCAAACAAGCCAAACTCCATTCGTGGGATGCCGGCAGCATGCAAAAACATGCTCTCACCAGTTCATGAAAAAACTTTTTCCCATGGAACTGGCCCCTGGTGCCCAGAAGGTTGGGGGCCACTGCTATAGATAAGACACATCAGGAAACACAAAGGAAAACGACCACAGAAGATAAACCAATCAGTAATAAATACTTCCAATATTGTTACGTCAATCAACGTTTAGGCTGGGTCACCTCCTGTACGGTATTTCCCCAGTGGTGTCTTGTTAGATTTGGTAGGAAAGGCCTCTTCCAGGTACCATTTGCAAGAGATGCCATCCGGCAGGACCCAGGAAGAGAGCCTTTTCTGCCATGGCATCCACACTCTGCAACATCATCCCCTCAGCGTAATTAGGCCTTGAATTTGCTGGTCTTTTGCAAGACATTGCAAATCTGGCTTTTGCCTTCAATCCTGGGGTCATGATAGTGTGGCTGAGCCTGTTTTTGGGTCATGGTTCTATTAAATATGGCATGTCATGGGTGTTTTCAGCTGTTATATTTTTAGTTATTGTTTTTGTGTTTGTTTTTACTCTTCTTTTTAACCACTAGCCCACCAGAAACATGCATGTGAGATAGGCGACCATATAAACTAGTTAAAATAAGTAATCCGTAAGTTTTTGCTCCTTTTATTTGCTTATTTAGGGGGGAGGATGTTACAGATTTTCTTCCTGTGCCTGATTTCCTATTGATGGCAGACTGCATCTACTACGAAGAGGTAAACTGCATTCTGTTAATATCAGTGGGCCAAGAATAGAGTTGAGGGCCAGTAAAGAATCGCTAGCCTTGTAATTGGGATTAAGCTTTTGACATCCTTTGAACTGATTTTGCTGTTGTGAGACCAGGGTAGAAATGCCATAGTAAAATGATAACCAATGGGCTATTTTTAAGTTGTTTCATGAACACATTTGAAACTTTGACCAGCAAACTGAGTGTTTGAGTCTTAAGTTTTGCTGTAAAATTTCTGAATGACCTCGAGGAGCTCACACTGCCCAAATTCTTTAAAATTGAATTTATTATGGTTAAAAAATACCCTGCCCTTCTGTTAAAGGGTCCTGCACCCGTCTTGTCTTCACATCATTTCTGTGAAGTATATATAGGCAGTGATAGTGAGTAGTCCAAGGTCATCTTCCAGATGCGAATACATTTAGGGTAGACAGCCAGGGGTCCCCATGATGTTTGAAACCACACCTCACAGAAACCTCTCTCGGCATGACAATTTATTCATGATTTTGGAAGCTGGAACTTAGGCAATTGAGAGTCTTTCTCTCCTCCTGTAACTCTTGCATCATCTCTCAATCTGATAAAATCACATAATGTTCAGATATTTTGGGTTGTTATTTTCATTTTGTTTATGCTTTGTTGAGTACTGCTGGTAAAGCAACCTGTGGCTCGTTCAGCCAACACTGTCCCTTTGTGGTAGCTTGCATTATTTCTTAGAAAATATTTTTCCTGAGAAATTCTTGGAGTGATTTCCTTCTCAGGATTCTTCAAACGCTTCAGAAATATTCAATTGCCTATATTCAATAGCCTACCTATTTCATTCTGTGAATACAATGGAGAGATGGCTATGGAAGCATCCCCTAATAGTAGGAAAATGGTGATTGTGCCCCGTCTTCTGAATTCCTGCATTACTTTTATCCATTAGTGTAAACTAACAAACGGTACAGTTTCATTTTGTATTAACTGAAGTTTCTTAGAATTTTTAGGAGCTATTTCCATATAGCCATAAAAATAATACATCATGACTGTCATCCTAGGTCTATATTCTGATCTTTCTCTGAACTGATTGTACTTGCACTTACTTCTGCTATCTGCCAAGTAATTATCCCAAAGAACTGAAAGCTTGAGAGGCCATCAAAAGAAATAATACCATAGTATTTGCTAATGCAGTGATCCAGTTGATTGTATTCAGCTTTTTGAAGTACAGACTGGACTGAGCCATATATAAACGGTGAAGACTAAATGTGAAATATTTAACTTTCATGGATAGTCACTGGAACCATTGGTTAAAACCCTGAGGGACTTGGCTGGCTTGGATACTTTCATCCTTTGCTGTTATGAAGAAAGGACTGAGGGACAAAACCCAGAAGTAGAGAAAAGGTACTTTGAGGTGAGTCACTTTGGAGTTTTTTCTCAATTTGGAGCAATCCAATTTCTCAGGGGAGGGGGGGACTTTCAAGAGTAGAAAGGCACATTTTAAAAACCAGGATTCTAAAATACCGAGTAATGATTCCATGCTTTGTATTATTTCCTAAAGCAGTCGCAAGAAGCACCAAATAGTATTTTGAGAATACTGTGACTTTTGAGAACTGATTCTGGTATAATTTTAAATTGCAGCTTCTTCAGAGGGACTTTGAGTTGCAAAAGATTCCCTTGGATGAACATGATGAAGAATATCGGAGTGAAGACATTCATATCTTTATCATGCAAAAGAAAAAATTAGTAAGTGTTAGCCTTACTGGTTCTGAAAATGAGTTAAACATGTGTTCTAGATAACCAGCCCATCTTCCTTCCTTGCAAGCCGATTGAATAAAAATGATTTGGGATTCTGATTTCGTTTCAGAGTTGTCCACTTCAAATCAAATCCATCTTTATTCTGGTTATAGATCTGCATGCATTTGAAATCTCAATCTCTTTTCTTTTTTGACCTCCATTTCTTTATATATTCAAGGCCTATGTCAGCTGAATCCCAGTGACTCTGAGCAGTTTAGAAATTGTTAAAAATAAGAACACCACCAACCAAAAAAGAATAAAGATACACTGATAAGATAAAATCAGATGGGAAACAAAAGAGAAAAGGGAACTTCAAACATGCTCATCAAAGGCCAAGATGAAAAAACGAGTTTTCATGGTTCTTCAAAACACAACTAGACAGGGAGCTGGTTGAGTCTATGGGGGAAAATCTTATTTTAGAGGGCAGGCATTGTTTCGCAAAAGGCATGCTATGGATAAAGTGTTGTCTCAGTGCAGATATAACCCTTGCTAGGTGTGATTAGCATCATTGTAAAGGAACACATGGCTAAGGGGAAAATTGTGTAACTTGTAATTATGGAAGGAAATTATTTTGGGTTATTAGATTCAGCCAAAGGATGCGCTACATTTTTCAGAATATTTCATCATGAAACCCCTGATGCCATTTTCTGACCTCTAATTTACAGAAGAACTCTGAAGAAAATTGGAAATTAAAGAATTTTTAATAAATTTTCCACAGAACATCTCTGCAGCTAGAGGGGAATCAGCATATTATTTTATACTAAAGTGATTTCAGGGGAAAAAATTCTCTTGAAAAAGAACTACAGACTGAACAAAAAAGAGAGAGAAAGAGAAAGAAAGGAAGAGAAAAAGAAAGGAAGGCTGGAAGGAAGGAAGTTGCCTCAGAATATCAGTTAAATGATTTTGTATGAATGTATGCATAATGTGCAATCCGTCTTGAGCAAAACCTGTTTTAACATTTTATTAAAAAATTTGTATACTAAAACTCTTGTTTCTATAACATTTAACTGGGCAAAATGGTGCATCATAGACAACAATTTTTGAACCAAGGTAACACAATTGGGCTTATCCTGCTGAGAAAGGGGAAAAAGGGAGGAAACACGAGAAGAAGAAGGAAGGAGCTCGCACACACCTTTGCTGGCCCATGCTGCCCCCAGCACTTCCCTAACCCATGCAGCACCGCTTGTGGACCCCCACACATCCTCCCAAGCCTGTGTCACCCTCCCTGCATTCCTTTCCTGACCTACACAGCACATTTTACACATCTCCATTCGCTGTGCCTGACCTTTCCCCACCCTGTGTGCCTTCTCTGATTCATGCAGCATCTCTTGCATACCACCACACAATCTTTCAGACCCACACTGCCTACTTGCACCACTTCTGACCTGCATGGCACCTCTCGTGCCATTTCATGGCAGTCCCATGTACCCTTCCTGATCCACAATCCCAACACATCCTTCTTGACCCATACCACCCGCTGTGCAGCCTTCCCAACCTGTGTGGCATTTCTTGCACACATCCAGAAATGCTTTCCAAGCCACACAGTACCTCTCGTGCACTCCACACTTACCTGCCTGCTAGCCTTGGGTTTGCAACTTCCTGCTGGCTTCCCCAATGACTTTCTTTCTGCAAGCTTCCCACAAGTAAAGTAAATGGGGAAGCTGGCAGGAATTCTAGGGAGAAGGGAAGCAAGGAAGAAAATGACAGAATGATATGGAAGGAAGGAAGAATATTTCTGATGCTCCTTACCAGTTTCCCCACATGTAAACCCAATAGGGAAGCCAGTGGGAAGTCGGAAGTTGCTCTCACTTCCATTGTGTTTTTGCCCACCTGTAGTCATTCTGTTTCTCTGTTTAGTAAACAAATGTCTCTGAAAGAATGACCCAGCAGGTTATGGGTTGTCTAGTTTGTTATAAAGATGTAATGATTTATTAAACTGTTGTTCTTTTCCTAATATATCTTTGCACTGAATTTACTGCATAGTTGCAGATTTCTGCATTTGTTTTTTAATATATTCAAAGAGGAAGCTTTAAAAGAGAGAAAAATTAAAAGACAAAGACTGCTGTGTCATTGGGTAACCGAGTTGCTGTTTTTGTGCAAAGGTGTATGTAGTCTTCAAATTAATGCTAAGACTGCCTAATGTAATCCCACAGGATGATGAATTTATTGTTTATCACATTTATATGCGCTCCTCTTGCTGTGCTGGTGTGGCTTATCACAATGCCGCTATATACTAGCAAAATGTTTTATTCTGGAACTCAAGGCAGCAAATGTACACAGCCTTCCTTTTATACTTCCTCAAGGCTAACAACCTGTGAGCAGGCAGGGCTGAGAGAGTAATTAGCCCTAAATTACCCAGAAACCTTTTTTAGATTATGATGGAATAGCACCTGGGTCTCCCCACACCTTCAACACCTCTTGCTGATGTTCCTTGAATATAAGACATCACAATTTGAACATAATGACCCGCAGGAAGAGCTAGACACACCCAGGTGGGCCTCTACAAGTAGCCAGGATCCTAAGAACCCATACAGGCTTTTTACTCTACAAGCAGTCGCACTCAAATGTGCAGTGTCAGTGAGGAGCCAATGTAGTCTGAGTGAAGTCGGTGGCTGCCGAGTGCTGGCTTGCTTACATGCTGAGCTCCAATAATAGCGCCTGAAGAGGGTTAATGACTTCTTACAAAACACTCCTTTGGTTGCTTTCGGCAAGTCCACAGGCAGCAAACAGAGCATTTCAGAAGACTTGTAGAGAAAGGGGTAAACTGATAACAAAGTTTGATTTGCCACCCAAGAATTGTCTGCACACCACACGACTAATCCACGAGGAGAAAAACCTTAAAAGGTTGTAGTTATGTAACATACACCAAAAGAAACTTTCTGCTTATTGTAATGCTGTGGGATGTGTACTTCAGACGAATTATTCCTCTGTAGTGTGTTTTGAGTTTGGCTTAATCACTGTAGGTTATAAAGATGGTTTATATGTTTCAGCGTGTTGTGCAAACACTGGTTTTGTACTGGAATTTGCTGCTCATAGTCAGCAAATCGACATACAAAAAAGCCCATAATGATGTGTTCATGCCGAACCAATCAACCTACCTGTTTAATCTGAGATTAGGAAGTCATATTGATTTTCTTCCCTACTGGATTGAGATTTAAGCCTGTCGGATTTAATTCTGGCCCCAATTCACACTGAGAGACCAGAAGATGGAAAAAAGAAGAAGCATAAAGTCAAACTCAGCTCCAGAATACACTAATGGAGTGTTCTTGGCAACCATATGGAAATGGCTTGCTACACAGGATTCTTCAGTTTCTCAACCACTCCTTTAGCATAGGTATTCCCCAAATGTCTTCATGCAAGATTCTGGCAGTACACCAGCAAATAAAAATAACCTGACTTTCTTCTGCTTTAAAACGAGTCAGCCAGGTACTGCTTGCCGCTGCTGAAAAGCTGCAATTCTCAGGACGTGAGAATTAACTGTTATTCGTTGGATAGCCAACTTCTCCAATGCCAGAAGGAGGCAGTGTAAGACAGAGGACTTACTCTAGGCTTTTCCCAGACTGACACATAAATGTTCCAGAGAAATGTCCATATCCGCTGCTTTACAAACTTTTACAGTTCACATCTACCACAATAAATTACGTCTTCAGTAGCATTCTAGCAATTGTGTTTGATGTAGCTTTTGACAATGTTCACAATCGCAAGACAGTGGGGAAAGAAGGAATTAGTATTGGAACTAACTTGTGGCATAAGCATCTTTTTCAGAGCCATTATCAAAGCTGTTCCTTTGTTTTAGATTTTTTTTTGAGATAGTCTTCTATACATAACACCTGAATCCACGTATTGCATTAAGCTATGATTTGTTAAACAAACAACAGTGTCCTAGTTGGCACATCTAAAGACAAAACACTTTAGAAAACACAATAGTTACCAAGTTCAGCAAAGCCAGATTGGTTTTAATGGTTCAGGCACCAATTAAGAAACTGAGCGACAGATTCTAGTCCTACTTTAGACCCAAAGTCATCTGGGGGATCATTGCTTGTTCTCAACCACAGGAAGGAGACGGCAGGGACAAACTCCTTCTAAAGTCTTATCAAGAACACTGCAGGGACTAGTCCAGGCAATCACCTGGAGTCAACACTGACTCACAGTTCATGAAACACAATAGTTGTCAAGTTCAAGACAGCCACAAAATTTAAAAAAAACATTGCACAAACTTGCCATTGTTCTGCAGAAGTGATTGACAGCACGGGAGGGACTGATAAAGATAGATCTATTAAAATTCATAGAGTAATATAACTAGAATCATATTAAGCTATAATGCAGATTAGATACAGATCTGATCAGGGTAAATTAAAAGAAGTGAAATACGAATTCCCTTTTATTTAGGTTCTGTGTTTTTCACCATTTTATTATGTACGTATGGTCTTACTGTTGCCTTCTATTTTGCATTTTAATATTGCCTCACAGCCAATCAAGTAATAATAATAATCCCCCAGTGAGGTACTACCTTGATGTGGCTGTGGGGCTTGGTGCTCCAAGGAAGATGAGAACTGCTCACCTACAGAGGTTCAGCCATATACGTCATCAGAGAAGTCAGGTGACGAGTGTCTCTCCCATAAATAATATAGTGAGACGTAACTTACAAAAGCCTATACTGAATCAGTCACCACCCAATCAACAAGAACTTTAATAAGTGTTGGAGTTCCTAGAGATTGGTGACAAATCAGCTACAGGATTCGGGTCCAGCAGCTGCAGGACTACTGAAAGAAAAGTTATCTACCTGTCCCAAGTATAGAAAGATTGAAAACAAAGAAATAATCATTTGATATTCCAAATCAAGTTCAGTGAGAAGAGGCTATCTGCAAAGAATATACCAGTTCTGGAAAGAAAAATTATCCAGGATCAGAAATAACAGAAAAAGTCTAGTAGATCAACCTCGATTTATCGTACGAAATAAATTCACAGAAGCAGAATTGAAAGAATTGCAAAGGTCTACCCAGGTCAAAGAAATCCAAGCCTTGACAAGAAGTATTGATGATATTTTCACTTAGCACTCTGTGTTTTTCAACTTTTCAATTAATTTCAAGCAATTAATCCGAAGGACACCATACCATATTGGGTTTAAAATGCATTGACTCTCGCTCAGTGTCCTTCCATTATTCAAGAGCTGATCCATGGAAACTTATTCTCAGGAATTCAGGACTGATGCCACAACAGATGAGAGCTTTTCCAAGCTTGACTGCTGCCCTGTTGGACACAAGGATTTAAAACCAGTTTGAGTATATTCTTGCAGCTCTTTGTTCCGACTAAATTTAAAAACCAAAAGACTTATATGATGGATTGCCAATCCTGTTGGCAGATTTTTATCTCCCACTACCCCTTCTTATGGTACCTATAATTAGATTATTATAGCGCCTTAAAAAATTATTCTCTTGTGAACTGAGCAGTCTATTGACCTTTTACTATAAAACGTGTTAGGTTTTTAAAGAGCTACAATAATCATTATTGTTTTTCTTGCACAGAATTAACATGGCCATCTGAAAATAAGCCTTCTGAGTTAAGAATGTGATTTTAAAACTATCTGCCACACTCGGGTGCTCAAAATCGCTTACAATCACAATTGAGCCAAAATTCACTAAGCAAGGCTGTAGTTAAGTGAGTTTTGCCTCATTTTGTGATCTTTACTAACAGTTGTTACGCAAATCACTGCAGTTGTTGAGTGAATCATGCAGTCATTAAGCAAATCTGGCTTCCCCCATTGATCTTGCTTATCAGAAGCCGGCTGAGCAGGTTACAAATGGTGATCCCAGGACAACGCAGCTGTCATAAACACGATTTGCCAAGCACCCAAATTTTGATCGTGTAATCCTGGGAATGCTTAAAACCAAATTTAACCATAACAGAGGGCTCAGGACAACCCGGCTTGGGTGAAAAATAAGGTCTTTAGGGCCCGACGGAAGGCCCGGAGATCTGGGATAGTCTGTATATCCAGAGGAAGTTCATTCCAAAGGGCTGGAACTGCCACAGAGAAGGCTCTCACCCTGGGGGTCGCCAGCTGGCATTGTCTGGCTGATGGCACCTTGACGCGGTCCTCTCTGTGTGAGCGTACTGGCCTGTGGGAGATATTGGCTGGTAGTAGGCGTTCCTGCAGATATCCTAGTCCTATGCCATGGTGTGCAGAAAACATATCTGTGTATCTAATGAGATTGATTACTATTTATCACTTTTTGATTACCTTTAACAGTATTTCTGCATCTGCATTCCATAATATTGTCCATTTGGTATTAGTTAATCATAAAAATACAGTGATAAATGTGCGGAACACTCCTCCCTTCATTGCCCCCTCCCCCGGCAACTTAAGTTCGGCTCCAGGCATGAAACCGGACCAGTCTATCTGCTGTCAGGCAGTTCAACTCGGGAGCCTCCCATATCTGCTGCCTTGTTGCTGCGCTGTCCACTGGAAGTCCAAAGTTAAAAATAAATTGATCCAGTGACTTTTTCTTATTCTTTCTCCTCAGCATATGAAAATATGATACGCTTGCAAGGAGTTTTTTTTATCTTACAAGGTCTTTCTTTAATGTAATACTGCTGTGTTGCATTCTCGACAAAACCATGGATTTAGCAAAATATTGATGATAGGTCACCCAAAATAGCCATGGGCAAAAGGGAAACCAAACCAGAGAGATGGTTGGAATTCATCTGAGAATAAACTTTTCTCTTTCAGGACTAGTGCAAACTTGGTATCAAAGGCATTTTCAGTGGAGTAACTTCCTCTTTGCTCTTTGGGAAATAAGGTGGGAAGCAAAACGGTGTCAGTTTTATGAAGTGCAGGCAACAAACAGCCCAATCGTGTCTGTGGTCACAAGGGAAGTAGCAGCATAGAGCATGCTACATTTTGGCTACTGAACATGGGGATAGCAAGTCAATTTCTCTCTGCAGTTTGAATGCTCATGGTTCAGTAAAATGCAGAAGAAAGACTTAAAAGTTGTAGTTGACATATCTGGTAACCTTAGGAAGGATAATGAAGCCAAATCATGAAATGGAAACAAGACAATCAGACTTAATTCAATACAATGTAGTTGTGGTCAAAGTATGAGGGGATAAATGCAAAAGCGAGAGCTTTCTATTTCCTTGCCTTGCCCTTGTTCATTCTGAGATCATACATCAGAAAGGTATCTTTTCCAATTTGGTCTTATATTTAGCAATTCTTACACCTGGATTTTTCTGTGCTACTAACTTAAATGTCACACTGGAATATCACAGATTTCTTTCAACTCTATAGAATTTGAAATTTATTTATAGATCAGTTTTTACTCTCCAACTAACTAGTCCTGAAGGATGAACTTGGCAAAAAAGGAAACCAAGTGGCAAAATTTGAATGGCAGTTCTGTTTCAAATTATTTTGTGCATGCCTCTGTATGTTGTTTGAGAAGTTTCTGCATATATTTATGATAAATTTACATGTGAAATGAAGAGAGAGAAAAACAGTGCCATTTTTCTTTCACATAGGCTTATTTCAGTCTTTATAAGAAAGTTATGCTTAGAATTTAAATTAGTTTAAAAATGCCTTTTGTTTTTATAATAGTGTAGAATTTCCACCGTGTTTTCCTTCATGCTCTCAAAATAATTAGGATATTATAGGTTATTCAAAGCTTCAGTAGATGTGTAGGAGGTGTCAGCTAAACACTGGCTAAATTTTTATATTGCATTTAGATAATATGAGTCATCAAGTATTGCAACCTCTTTTAAAAATATATTTTGGATAAAGTTTGCAATGTACTTATAGTGTATCTCTGTGTAGAAAACAAAAAGTATATTAATTGTTTTCCTAAAATATTCCCATGATAAAATATTTTCTGATATTGATATTTGTCTAATTAACTGATCTTTATTGACTGAGAGGGATTACATAAAGCATTCAATTAAAAATGCTTCAGCGCCATTTTGAGACATAGAATGCTACATTGCTACTCTTGTTTATGTCTTGTTGAACTGGCTAGTGTTTATTTTTGTTTCTGTTTTGCTTTGCACTACTTGCATCTGGAGGCAGATGTATAATACTATTGCCAGAGTGCGGCTGATCAATATTAAACAAAAGGACAACTGGAAATATTCCTTCTCTTTTACTTCCTTTTTTACTCTGATAATTATTGATTTTGTAAGAACAGACAGGCAGCTCTAGGAAAGAAACATCATGGTTTCAAACTGTTCCTTTGATTTGAATAGTTTCTTCTAAACTGTTGACCGGATTATCCATATGTACAGTAGGAGCTGCCTGGTGCTCCCTCCATGGTTTGTGGAATTTTGAAGACAAATTCTCCAACTAAGAGGAGAAATCCCGTGATCATATAACTACACTGTGTAGACTTCATCTGTAAAACCTTTGCTTAGTTAAAATATTTGTGTACTATATGTAGCAAAGCTTCTGTGGCAGTTTATAAGAAAAAGGTAAAATGCAAAAATTAAAGGAAAACAATATGAATTACAGCACAGAAACATTCAGTTGAATGAATGCTGTTTTTTTTTAGTGCAAAGTTATCCAGCTAAAAGCAACAAACTCAAAATAAAATCAGGGTAGACATAAACTTACACAAAGGTTATATTAAATCAGATCACATTTGTGGTTGATATGTGGAAATCCAAGGACTGGGCTGGTGCATTTGTCCTGGCTCTCCTGGATCCCTCAGTGGTTTGAGACCATTGGCCATGGTATCCTTCTGGACTAGCTCTGGGGGGGTCACTATGGTTCTTCTCCTTCCTGTATGGCAAGTTTCATAAAGTGTGATTAGGGGCACTAGGTTGAACCCTAAGCTCCTGCAATATGGGATGTCTCAGAGCTCCTGTCTTTTGCCCCTTCCGTTTAACATCTGACAGCTGGGAGAGGTCATTCAACAGCCGCAGCATCAGTACACTTTAATGAACCAGGTGCATTGCAAGTGTTCTGCACAAACAGGGCTTTGGCATTTTGATAGCGACTTCAAACTCATTAATGAAACTCAAATTGGCATCATTCCCCCCGAAATGCAAACCTTAGAATAATACAGCTTATTTATATGATTGTAAGTGCTTTGAATGATTGATAAGGGTGTGTTATCAGTCAGTCTGTACTTCTTGGTAAAGAGTACAACAGAACCACTGTGACTTTTTAATGTTTCTGTTCATCTGTGAAGCAATACAAAGAAAGGGATTTCCTCTTGCCTTCAAAGGGTTGGAGCAACAATTTTCTGTCCGTGTAACTTTGTTTTTATTGCTGAGGAGGAGAATGGGTAAACTTTGCAATATGTGAACCTTATATTCACAGTTGATCACGTTAGTATAGGGTTGAAATAAGCACAACAGAAGACCTTGGCATAATTAGCAAACTTTCAGTTACCGACATATGTGTTCTAACATGCAGCTGGGGTGGGGGGGTTGATTTGTCCCAGAACAAATGACTAAGCAATGGTTAGAATGCCATTCTGTTCTTTTTCCCTGGCATATTAAACTATAGGTAGCCTTTGGGTTACCATGGTAATTGGAGCTGGAATTTCTGTCACTAAGTGATATAGTCATAAAACATAATGTCATGTGAACGCATTGCTGAGTAATGGCAATCCCAGCTGTCCCAGTTCCTGTCATTAATGGAATCCTACCCAGTTGCTAGGTGAGGACTTTCTTCAATCCAAGCCATTCCTGGCTTGGTACCTCTCAGACCTGAACCTTGGTAAGGTAAAGGCCTGCCTCTTATTCATCTCTCCACACCTGCCTGTCTGCCGCCCATCTCTGCCCTTTTGGCCACCCTGTACTCTGCTGCCTCTGTCAGACTGCTGCCTCGCCCTCTGCTAGTTTTGTCACCCTGCCTTATGCTGGGCCTGTGCTGCACTGCCTCTGTGCTGGGCCTACTACCCTCAGCTGACCTCCGCCATCTTCTTTCTCCTACTGCTAACAAAGTACAGCTAGCCTGGCTCTTCATGGGGCAGCTGCTGACCATGCCAAGCCTTCTTCTCAAGTTGCATGCAGCATTGTCCAAATTGTGTGCAGTCTTTCAGATTGGGCAATGACACAATTTGGTTAAGGCCATATAGATAGACAGACATATTATGCTATTTCTTTTGTCTGTACAGAGTATAAGAGTAAGAACTAGCAATCCAAATAAATTAAGGCATGAGCTAAGAGAAAATAAAGTGGAACATGGCTAGATATTTGAACTAATACTTTCAATATATGTCTTAACTTTCTATCCTTGCAAACAATCCTTACTTCTCCTATGGGCATATGTTCCTTTTGGTTTCACCTCTTTCTTTTTAAGGATTTTACCAATTCCATCCAGCATGACCTTCTTCTTTGTCTTTCCCTTCCTCTTAATCATTGGAATCTGTCAGATACTATGAGTACATCATAAATGTCATGATTTTATCATGCCAGTGATGCATCCTTGGCATCAATTTGCGTAATTTACACAAGCGGCATTATGATGTAAATGACATACAGTACATAATTTGCAGGATGACATACATGATAACACTTCCCACTTGCCTTTTTGGAGATGCACATGTTGTCCATCATTCTTTCCTTCATCATATATTTGTTCTTCAGTTCGGTTCTTATTCATTCTCTTTATATGATCAAACTACTTCAATGTACTACTTTCACACTGGTTACTCACTTTTGTATTCAAATCAACGTTCATTTTTGTCTTTCCTGATATACTCAGCTTCTACATAGCAAAATAAACAGAAGAACTCTTAATTCAAGAAACTTCCATTCCTTTCAGCAGTTAGTATACGTACTACTCATTACCTTTCTACTTTCCACCAGCATTTGCACAACTTAAATTTCTCCATTTTGCAACTTTAGAAAACTTTCCATCAAGGTACACAAGTTCATCTATTTTTCTAGTTATTCACCATTTATATATTGTTTGCAATCATTAACTTAAATTTCCCTATCAGATATAATCTCCTTGGTTTTTGAGACATTTATTTTGATATCTATGCTTCTCACTGTATCAAGTAATCTATTTTTGTCAGATTTGGATTGAATTGCATAATTATACTTTAGGTTCAGTCAAAAATATGGGATCCTCTGCACATAAATGCAACTGCAACTGCCATCCTTACTGACTATCTTCAATGACACCACAAACATTTCTTTTATCTATTCATAAATTGTTATTTATATTACAGCCTGTTCAACGTTGAAGCATCTGTAAGGTATCCCATTTATTTTCACATATTCTACACATTTTCATTCTATGCAGCTTTTACTGCATTAAGTAACTAATCTTTAACTCCATATTCTTGCATAACATTCCATAATTCAAGCATTCTCATTATTTTATACATTTCCCTGAATCAAAAAATATACCATAAACTTCCTCATATTCGTATGCTAAATTAGAATCCTGTCAAGAACCTGCCTAGGCACTCTTAGCAAACTAACATGTTATACAATTTTCAATTATTTTCGCTACGTTTCCCTTTATATTGGAGAACTATAGCAACATTTTTCCAATTGACACACAGAGGCAGTCTTCACATGCATACTAAATCAAACCAGAAAGTCACTCCAGAAGGAAATCCGTTTCATTTGTAATATTTCTCCATTATGTTGTCGGCTAGTTTAGCTTTATCATATTTCGATGTTCTCATAACAGTTATAATTTCCCTACATTGCTGATTGTTTGGAGGAGGAGGGACTAATATTTATCACATTTTCTTAAAATAGTCCTCTACCATTCCCCTACTTTAGTTTGACCTCAAATTATTTCATCACTTTATTTTTAAATCCCTTCATTCTGTGGGAGTGCTCTTCACCCATTTCTAAAACATGTTTGTATTTCTAACAAAATTGCTCTGCATTTTCTCTTTTCCTTTCACTCTTAACTATTACTTGTTCTTTTTGGCTGTATCTGTTGCAATCCCCTTGCTTGTATAAGAACATTATTCAATGCCATTTTCTTAGTGTCATTTTTCTAGCAATTATTCTCTTATATGCATTTTTCCTGACCCACAGCCTCTTTCACTTCACTATTTCACTGAACATCATTTTTCATTCTTACCATTAATGTAACTTCAGTCACATTCTATAACACTGTTTTTTTCATTCTGTTCTAAATTGGGTTGAAATCTTCTTTCCTTTTGTCAACTTTTCATTCAGTCTGTCTTCTAATACTTGTTCATACATGTACTTTCTATTCTTGAACTTCTTTTATTTTTACTCTTATTTTTTTCATTATTTTTTCTGACATGCCTATTTTATGATGTACATCTGATTGCATAAGGATGAACTATGAAGAGGCAATAAGGCCCATTAGAATTTTGCTTTTTTCACTACGTATTGCCCAACTTTCAATGAAGCATTACTAGCCATTGATTCATGTCTGCATGTAGGTGACTTGAATCTCCTACTAATCAGTAGATGCTGTTGATAGACACTGCACTTCCTCTCATGTTTTCTGTAATGTACTGAGCTCAATATAGTTTGCTTAGTCACTGCCCTAAAGTAATCGAAGCCTGCAGGTCCGGACTGACTGTTTGCAGGGGTCGCTCGCACAGGAAAAATTCCAATTGCCTATTGGCTGCTTCCTAGAAACCACTCCGTATATAAGCTCGTTGCGCCGCAGTGTTTGCAGAGCTTCTTATGTGTTCCTGCTTGCTGTAAGATATGCCTGTGCTCTTGTACAATAAACCTGTGTTCTTTGCTACAACCTGTCTCTTCAATGCCTAAGAACCGAGAATACAACATTTTTATGCTGCAGGTGTGAAATTTAGGGCAATTTGGTCACTTCCCAAAGCTAGCGGAAGCAGCAGCATTTCATTATTTTGCATTGCACAGAATGGTCTGAGCTGTCAGAAACTGCACAATAACTGAGCGTTGCTTGGCAGTCTCTGTACTTATCCATTGGCCAGTGATGGCATATCCTGATGTGCTGTACATTCTTTGTGTATGCGGCAGGCCCACATGGACATAATGGCCTGTCCCTATATATCCCTATAATGCCCTGATCACAATTAGAAGAGGTCACTCAAATAATGTTTAGTTTCAACTCTGAAATCAGATGACTAGCCAACGGAATGGTTGATAATCTGGACAACTTTTTATTCTCTTGAGTATGTGCACAAACAATTCAATGACATTTCGGGGATCATAGAATACCTCTTCTATATTGTTTTCCATCTTTGTGTTTTATGCTAATTGTTCTCTGCAGATCTATGTACAGGTAGTCCTGAACCTATGACCATGATTGAACCCAATATTTGTGTAGCTAAACAAGATAGTTGTTAGATGAAGTTTGCCCTGATTTACAACCATTTTCCACAGTTGTTAAGCGAGTCAATGCAGTTGTGAAGTGAATTGTGCAGTCATTAAGTGAATCTGGCTTCCCTGACTGACCTTGCTTGTTGGAAGCCAGTTGAAGGTTACAAATGGCGATCACCACTGCAGCCCCATGGTCACAAAGTATTTAGACCCTTCACTCAAGCACTTTGTTGACGTACCTTGAAGCACCTCATGACCATGAGATGCTGCAATTTTCTTAAATACATGCTAGTTTTCTAGTGCCAAAATTTTGATCCTGTGGTTGTATGTCACTTTTTCCAGTGCTATTGTGACTTTAAACAGTACTAAGTGAATGGTTATATGTCGAAGACTGTCTGTAACCTATGTAAGCAGGGAACATTTTCCAGCAGTAGGAGCTGTTCTGTACAAGTGGGTAAAAATTTTCAGATTGGTTTCATAATATATATGTGTGGTAATCAAATCACTCCATATAATTATTTAAGTTATTTGTAC
>JANHFO010010140.1:117499-129576 GCA_032468095.1 Pareas carinatus | reverse complement strand
AGAATTCCCTAGCCAGCCATGCTGACTGATGAATTCTGGGAGTTGAAGTCCACAAGCCTTAAAGGGACCAAGGTTGGAGACCTCTGCTGTAGAGTATCATTTAACCCAGCCATTGTGTTCTGCAAAACATGGTTTATGGCTTAATGTGATATTTGAACTCAACAGTTACCAGTTGGCAACTCAAAACTTCATTAAATCTAACTATGGCTCTCGGCAATGCAAGGAGTCAATCCATGTTTTAAAATCTCTTAGGATTTCAGCCAGCTTCTCATATGTCAGTCTTCTCCAACTGGTTACGCTGCTTGAAAAATTAGACATGAGGTTTTGTCTCAGCCATTCCCTTGTGGATATACCTTCCCCACAATTAGGTGGTCCAAGTATCCAGGACGTTATCCCATCTTCAAAACTAATAGGACCAGGAAGTACAAAATACTCTTTATCATGAAACGCAACAAAAGAGTTGAGACATGGATTTTGTGTCAGAGACACATGTAGAACGTTTCTGAATGGTTCAATCTGGCCATTTGCAGCCAGATGTTCCAATGATAGAACGTTTTGCATTTTCCTAGTTAAGATGACAACTCCTTTTCATCGGCTGCAGTCCCAACTGTCCTGGGAGGATGCTGTCCGCCATCCCTAGGAAGCCAAAGTTATTAATACAACTTTTATTATAAAGTTACAGAATTTTGTGGGTCTAAATATACATTTTCCTCCCATCTCTCTTTATCTTCGTGAGAATTAGGGAAGGTCATATGTCTGAGATGGCACTCTCAAAATACATTTCTGCCTTGCACTTATATTTCTTTTATCTGTTACCTTGATTACAGCTCTTTGTCCTGTCCTTAGAGGTTTTTCCTTCTGTCCATTACAAAAGCCAGTTAGAGTAGGTTCATATCTTGGGTTTCCTTGGGTCAAGCAATTCAAGCCACCTGCTGAAACAAAGCTTTTGAAAACCTAGCCTTGGGTCACGTATGTTAAATCATTGGGGTTAATGGAGCCTCCTACAGTAGTCCTTGACTTACAACTGAAACCCGTAATTACGGTTGTAATTTGCGCCAGTCATTAAGTGGGACACCTCAAGACCACCTGATTTTAGAACCTTTTCTCGAGGTGGCCGTTGAGCAAACGCTGCAGTCGTTAAACCAGCCCATTGTCTGCAATGGGCTTTTGGGGGGGTGGGGCCAAAACCAGAAGTAAACCCCTATTTCTGGCCAAAATCATAAATTGTAGCCATGTGACCCCCCCAGGATGCCACAAATGGGCAGGTTACTGCGTGTCCACAATGTGATCACATGACTATGAGGGTGAAGGCGGCCATCATGACAGGTCATAAGTAGCCTGGGGGGGGTGGAGGGGAGATCCATCAGAATGTCAAATGGTCGCCAAGCCTAAGGTCGTCAATCCAGGACTACCTGTGCTCTTAATAAATGACAGACGGGCGGGAGGGGATTGGTTTAGACAACCCATTGCTAGAAATGAGTTGTCACTGCCCAATGTGTGGCTGCCAAGTATTGCAAAATGGCGGGGAGAATCTTCGGGGTTGAAGAAAGAATGGCTTGTTCATGCACGTTCTGTGCGTACATTTTTTTTAATCTAAAGTGAAAGTTTTCTTCAATTACTGTTTTTGTGAGTATTGTGAGACCATGAAAGATCCTGAAGGAAGCCGAGACTGCTTTTAAGACTGCCAATTGTAAGGAGCTGCTTGAGGAATTGCTGAGTGTACGGGCCCAAATCCAAAAGAATTAACCGTGCAATAAATTCACAGGACGAACAATCCCATTAATGTAATTGTGGCTTATTGATGTGTTTATTTTTTAAAAAATGTTTGTGCACGCATTTGAACTTGTAAAGTTCATGATGATTTACTTGGGGGTTCTTTCAGTGCCATTGTTGTAAGTTTTGGCTTCCTTTTGCTTATTCTTCTTGAGAGTGGAAGCATTGTAAGGGTACCTTTGTTCTGGAAAGCTGCAAACTCACAACACAAGTTCACTTTAATTCTGCCTGTGTTTGCACACCAAACAAGGAAAGACCGGTGCTCGGTATTAAGGTGAACATTAAAACTTAAAACGTCCCTGGTCAACTCTGCTGTGTCACGACCATTTCAACGTTGGTTTGCCAAATTTGTTTTTGTTTTTTGGAAAATCCTCTTGAAAATCCCTATATATGGAATGCGTATTGCTCCTGCCGTCATTTTTTCACCTGTTCTGTAAATGTATCAAATTTTAGGATCAATTGTCGACGTGGTAGTATGTTCTTGTACACAAATACCTCTGTTTCCCCAAAAATAAGACCTAACCGGAAAAGAAGCCCTAGCATGATTTTTCAAGATGCTTATAATATAAGCCCTACCCCAAAAATAAGCTCCAGTTAAGATCGTCAGCCAGATGGACACATATAGATGGATGCATATATTCCCAAAAATAAGCCCTAGTGCATCTTTTGGAGCAAAACCTAATATAAGTTTATTTTGGGGGAAAACACAGTAGCTGTATACAAAGAGCAAAACCACCACTCCCTTCTAGAACTGATGATGTTACCTGGTTGGTAATGAAATGTCTGCGAGGAAACCACCACACTCAGAGGACACCATGGGCCCCACAATTCAAATATTCTCTTCTATGGGTTCCTATGTACACGTGCAGGGATCAATGAAGGTGATAGGAGATTGTGCTTCCACACAATCCTTGTTCCTCCAAGCTCTGTGCATTGGGCCTTGCATAAGACACTGAAGTCCTGAGTGTTCGCTCGGGCACTTGGCCTGTGAACTCATGTGGGTGTATTTCTTGTTTTAGCCTTCAGTGACTGTAAATGGATTTTTTTTTAGACTCAATCATAGGTTTTATCGTTATTGCTTTGGATTAGCCTTTTCTATATTATTTCTCGGATTTGGGATTTTAATCCCGTGTTCCCTGCTTAAAGTCTCTTTTGGGAGATGGGCAGCTAAACCAATAAAGCGTATTTGTTTATACAATGTATAACCCTATAAATTATATAAATAAATAGATTGCATTGGTTTTTGAGCGAATGACTGATTGATTTTTATCATTTGTCATTCAAAATAGGGAGAACTCACCACTTAAATAATGTTCTTGTTTGATCTGTTTGTTTATTTATATCACACCTTTTATTATTTTTATAAATAACTCAAGGCGATGAACATAACTAATTCTCCTCCCTCCTCCCATTTTCCCCACAACAACAACCCTATAAGAAAGACAGGGACCGGCCCAGAGTCACCCAGCCAGTTCTTGGGCTTCCATGCCTATGATGAGACTAGAACTCACATCGCCTGGTGATTGGCCCCAAGTCACCCAGCTGGGTTTCATGCTCGAGATGTGACTAGAACTCGCCTCTCCTAGTGATTGGCCCAAAGTCACCCAGCCAGTTCTCAGTCTTCCATGCCTGAGGTGAAACTAGAACTCACAGTCTCCTGGTTTCTAGCATACCATTAGACCAAAGTAGCTCTAGTTCTGCTTTAGAAACAAATTCAGCTAGGCGACTTTGGAGCAGTCACTTTCTCCTGGCCTTTGAAAGTGGAAGGGGGAAATACCAAGCCGTTTCTGAAAACTGTTGCCAAAACCCAGCCGTCTCCAAGAGCTAAGACTGATGAACACACACGGGGTTAGAAATTAGATGGGTAGACTTTATTCGTATTAAGAAAGTGGCAGCTGCGCTACGCTTGACCTCAGCAGTGTGTCGTGTTTTCTTGATTCTTGATTCAACCTTTGGGAACTACAGGCAGAAAGGAAAACAGCCGTTTTCTGTCGGTGATGATATTACATCATGCATTCCTTTTAGCAAAAGTATGTCTCAGCAGGTCAGTGCTTCTGCTCACCTTTGGCTTCCAAAGCTAAGCCGGGTCGTTCCTGGTTAATAGTTGCCTGGCGGGACCGCAGGAATGACAGCGCTTGTAGGCTAAGAGATCCAAACAAACTGCTGGAAAAAGTCTATAGAGGTTCTCAATCTTCCATTAGAACTGAAGAAGCTGCTTGGATGAGAAGCAAAACGTTTTCTTTCTTTCTTTCTTTCTTTTTGCATATTCTTTTTATTAGTTTTCCATCCACAGCACAATTTACAACAAGAGATAGAAAAAATAAAGAAAAGACATTGAATTTACATGGCATAAAATGTATCATTACCTTTTTCTTCCGACTATGTTATTTATTACACATAACATCAGCGTTCGGATTCTTCCTTTTTTTATTCTCACTTTTTGTTTTCTTCTTACTATTATTTCTATACATATAAACGGATTTTTCCATTACCTGCCCCATCCTCTATGGATTGCAGTTCAAGTTATTTCCTCGTCTCTTTGTCATAGCTCCAATTCCTGGGTTTCCCTGTTTCTGATTTTCTGTTTTAGAACTTTGGACGTTTCTCTAACCTACGAAACTGCAATCTCCTTTTAATTAACTAATTAATATTCGGAAGGGACCCAACAGGCAAAAAGTAAAGATAATGACAAGGGTGAAGGATACCGTGGTTTCGTAAGGTTATGGAAACGTCACAAAGATAAATTCTAAAACTCTGAAAAGGGAAACCTCAAGTTTGAGGGTCAAAAGATTAAAAAGCACGGAGAAATAACTTGAAACTCCAGTCAATAAATAAGAAAGGTTGATGAAGAGAAGCAACACATTTTCAAGGGAAAAAAAACAAAAGCAAGAAAACCCAATTGTTGTTTTTAAAAGCACCTCTGGGACAAGAAGCAATGCCACTTTTGTAGCGTCTATATTAGGTTAAGGAAATTATGAGATGATGGGATTTCAAATTAAGGAAAAGGTATTGGTAGTTGAGCTCTTTTGGATGCAGAAATAGTCCGACGGACAGGGAAGGATATTTTTAATTCGCCCAAAGAAAATCTTCTATATGACTACAGTTTCCATCATCCTCAGCTCTCATAGCAATTTCTCTGGCTGTGAAAGGAATTCAGGTCCAAGGGGGAAGGGAGCACCATGTTGGGGGTGTTTACAAGCTCTAGTGAGGTATGACGCCATCAATCCTGTGTGCTGATTTTTCTTTTATGCTTGCTTTTCTTTCTTTTTCAATTTATTGTAGATGAATTAAAATACAGAGAAACGAGGAGAGTGTAAATTCACACGAATTTTCTTTTCAGACTCTGGGATGAATCCGTGTTTTAATACTAGCCCTGAAGCCCTCCCAAATTTTGCAAAATTAATTCTGACTTTTTATATCTGTGGAGCAGAGTTCATTTCGCACAGCGAATCCTTTGAATTCCTGCAAACGTTCGATCTTTTCAATTTGTACTTTTACATTTTTTCCCCCTCCCTCAGGATTTCCTTTACCACGCAGCTGTCTTCGTCTTCTACTTTGGGACCTTCTTACTGCAAACCGCCACAACATCTTTGCACAGTCACCCCCTAAAGACCACCAACCTCGCCTACAACACCACCATCCCTGGAGCCCTTCTCGATAGCCATGAATATAATTTAAGCATAGCAGCTGCGGTGAGTATCGCTCGGGGATGCTCTGTGGTCTGCCAAATCGAACTACAGGGAGTCCTCGAGTTATGACCATTCATTTAATGACTGTCTGGATTAGGATAGTCATTTGAAGGTGTCAGCCCCGCCCCAATGTGATCCCTTAGGACAGAGGTTTTCAACCTGGGGTCCGTGGCACATTGCCAGAGGGGGGTCCGCAGACGGATCAAGAAAAATTTGGAAAAAATAATATACATGAATTGTCGATTAGTGATTAGTTGAATTTGTGGGAATGGGGTCCGCCATGCAGCAACGACATGTTTTGAGGTCCGCGGCTTGAAAAAGGTTGAAAATCTCTGTCTTAGGAAAGTCAACTCCATTTGATTGAAATGAAAATGTTTTGTGACATGATGAATGTACTTTATGATTATGAATGTATCTTATGATTGTAATCACAGTTTGTCAATTATAGCCTGTATGTAAGCATAGAACATGTACACTGGAGACAAATTTCTTGTGCGTCCAGACACACGTGGCCAATAAATTCGAAAGCTAATTCTAATTCTAATTCATTGTAGGTAAAAACCATAGAGCATAAGTTTGCTTTTAGTATTACTTTGGCAGACTCAGGGAGGCAGGTTAGTGTTATCATTCTGCATTACAGTCTTTGGGCCCAACCCTTCATTTTTTAAAAAAGCATTTCCCTCTTTTCTTCCTGTTTTGGTTGAATTGAACCTATTTGAAGATAGTGAAAATGGAATCTACATTTTCTGCGCTGCATGAACACACATCAGGTAGCAATGTGGAATGTCTGAGGAACAAGCTAGGGTAAATTGGGCATCCTCAAACAGTTGCAGCAGAGGTTACCAAAAGCAAGTACTAGAGTATATAAAACCAGACATATTGTTGGAAGGCAAAAATCATAAAAATTTTCCTTCCTTATTTCAACCATGTCATCCATTCAAACTCACTGAAAAAGGCAGTTATGCTTGGAGTGATCAGCAGTAAAAGGAAACAAGTCTGCCAAAAAACATGGTGGATAGTCACCACCGATGCCAACATCAGTCAAAGCTTAAAACAACTGAAATAAGTCATGCAAGATTAGAAAATATGGAAAGTATTAGTTCATAGAATCGCTGTAAACTGGATATAATTGAATGGATAGCAACAGCATCACTATTCGGCTACTGATATATTAGGGTGTGCTGCTACGCAAGCTATATCAACACTGGTTTAGTTGTGCAACTCCTGTTGTTGGTTAAGCTATATGGAGAAGCAGGCAACCAATTTGGACAAATAAACCACAGCAAATTTATATCAGTTTAGGAAAAGATTTTATTCAAAAAGGAAATGCACATGAAGTGAGCTGTGATTCAAACTGGGCGTACATGCTCTGCTTTGTATTATTTACATGACTTATATATAGAAGTTTCACTGTTAAAGTTGTTACAAGACCTCAGGCTGGTAAAATCACCTCAGATTATTCCACTGAACATAGCACACATTGGGGTAAATTAGAATGTGAAACTGAACCGCCATCACCCTTGCCAAAACAAGATCAGCTATGAAACCATGACATTTAAGCTAAGCAGACAGTGGCTATGAAATGCAGATCTGTAGCTAGAGAAAACTGGAAAATATGAGTACAATCAATGCCGTTTATTTTAATTGACAGAGCAGTGGCTTAAAACCGAAATTGCATTCTTTCTTCTTCTCACACTGGAGCAAAGGATGGGGTTCCATGACAGAAAGCAAAGCAGCTCAGTTTAAACTGCTCATTCCCATTGGCTCGAGTTCTCTCTGAATTGCTTGCATTGAACAAGATTAACTGAGTGGGCATTGATTCCTATTTAAGAATTAGCCTGGGTGTGTGCAAATGACTGCACTCCAAGGAGGAAAAAATAAAGAGTGTGTATTTCATTTAAGAAATACCACAAGGAGGTTTTGCCTGTGACACTAGATCAGATGCAGCAAACACCGTTGTGTCAAGCTGAGAATTAAGCAAAGGCTAATTAAATACATTATCGTGCTTTGGGCAAAGATACCAAACAAACAGCACTCTCCTTCCTGCAGTGCTCAAGAGTTCAGAAGGTGCCTTGGGTCAAGGAGACCTTTCAAAAGAATGCTATCTAAAAGTACTGAAACTGCCTGCAAATTCTGAAAGTTATACAGCAAAACACCTGGCAAATATTGAGCTGGGCAGGGAGAGAATGAGCTAGAGGGAACTGAGGAACAGGTATCCCCAGCTACAAAAAAATTATCTGACACGAGTCATTATGCATCATCATCCTACAGAAGGATTCTTGAGGAGAAAGTTTTGCCCCTAAGTGCTGTTTGGAAATACTTTAAAATAATAGTCCAGCTTTACAGGAAGGGGCACAACACTTTCAGTACTTGTCTTTAATCGTTTTAGTAGCTGCTGAAAATGAGCTTACAGAAAGTTATTCATTTAGATAGAGGGCCTAATTTACTCTTGAGGAAATCAGCAAAATGGCTGGATAGCCTTAATTTAGAATCCACTTTGGCACCTAGCTCTGTGAAATGCTACTTATTTTTACAATAGGAATTGCTACCCAGTTTATCAGAAAGCCCTTCAGAGTTATCACTACTAAACCGCCAGGCAAGCCTGCATTTTTAGAGGTTGCTACTCTGCACTAGGTGTTTGCTTGTAGACTTTCCTAGGCCAATGATGGCGAACCCATGGCATGGGTGCCACAGTGGGTACGCAAAGCCTTCTCTGCTGGCATGCGAGCCAAGTCACTCCAGCAATGCCCCAAAGCTGAACATGTTCAGAAAGGAGTAGCGACGCTAGGCAATGACATCACAAGGCCATGTGCAGGCTCAGAAAGAGCCTAGCAGCACCAGGTGATGATGTCACGTGGCTATGCACATGCTCAGAAAGAGAGTAGCGGCACCAGGCGATGATGTCACCAGCCGCGACTCATTAGTCACGACTCATCCGAGCACTCAGTGTCTTAAAAGGTTAGCCACCACTGTCCTAGGCAATTTATGCATTGCTAGAAACAAGTGGATAAACTTTGTTTTCTCATATTAGTAACATCAATAATGGCACTTTTGATAGAAGACTTAGCAGAGCAAGTGTAGATAGACTACGTAGAGACATAAGTATGAAAAAATACTGGATACAAAGCAGCTCTCATTGTCAAACCCTTTAGAGAACAGTCAATATAACAAGAATGTAACATGCCCTAGGACCGTTGCCCTTATGAAGAAAGAACTTTTGTTTGGAGAAGGAGGCTCAGCCTCATTTCGCTATCTCCTAAGCTCATTAAACAGAGGGGAAAAGCTATTACTGAAAACTGAACTCTATTTTTCCTATGCCCCTATCAAGTTATTTCTTCGTGCTTAATGCAGATCTTAAAAAAATATTGTAAAGGGTTAACTTTGCAGCCATGGCATCAGCAAGAATTGAATTCAACTTGAATGAGTCTTTGCGTTGATCTTCAGGACACAATGGTTCAAACATGCCAAATAAACAAGTTCTTCAATGTGGGCAATCAAGTCCTGCAACTTCTATATTTCACACAACTCAATGGAAATGAGATTTTTCTAAGCAACGAAGAGTAAAACACAGATAAGTCCTCAATAGGAATATTTTATTTAGTACCCTTCATAAGCTTTCAGAATCTCAGAAGACACTTGCATAGAGCCTGTTTAGCAACGCCTTGCAGTCCCAAAAGAGCAGATTTAATGTATTTTTAATCAAAACTTTTAACACATTCAGGAAGCTGTAATCGTTTCCCAAAAAAGAATACTGCACTTTTAAATGATTTTTGCTGCAGAATTTAGCTGCAGCTCTACACTGCCTCAATTGATAAAAATATTATTTCATTTTTGTTTGGGAACTACATATCTTGTTGAATTGATTTTTAAATAGTTCTGAAATAACTATGGATATTGTTGTGTAGTACATTTGTTCCAGTTGTAGAACAGAGAACACAGATTTATTGGGGTGAAGCACAGGCATATCTTACAGCAAGCAAAAACAGTGGAAAAGTCCAGCAATTCAGTTGCGATACAAGCTTATATACAGTTTGACCTCTAGGAGGCAGCCAATAGGCAATTGAGGATTTTCCCCGCGAGTGAACCCTGGAGCCAAGCAGTCTGGGCCTACAAGCTTCAACTACTTTAGAGCAATGGCTAAGCAGTTTACATTGAATTCAACACATTACAGATATAGTCATTACATGGCTAATTCAGTGAACAGTACACTTACAGTCTGATGAAATTATATTAATAAGTTTAGGACTGAATTATGTAAATAACTGCCTTCACTCTTCTTTTCTTGTTTTCCTGTAGTTTCCCAAAAGACATACTGCAACTAATTTATCAAGCTTTGAAACTATTTATCTGGCCAATAGTATGCTTTAAAACAGTGGTCGCCAACCTGTGAGCCACGGCCCACTGGTGGCCCGCAAGAAGATCTAGGTGGGCCATAAGGGGTTGGCTTGGCCAGCAGGAGTGAATTTGGTGGTCCCCGAGGTCCAAAAGGTTGGTGACCACTGCTTTAAAAGTCTGAATCATGGGTGATTTGGTTATCACAATTTTGAACAGCAGATCTGCAATATTTTACAGCACCTACATACAAAATTTATGCCCATCATATGATGTGAAGCAGTGGTCATCTGGATTTGGTAGATTAACAAGACCCAGTATGGTACCAGGATGAATACTGTACACTTTATCTCAGTCTGAAAACTGACTTGTTGGTAAATGCAGTATAACTATGACAGTAATATTGAGGCTAACTGCATATTATGCTTGAGCATATTTTTGGAAACTTAACAACTTACATAGTGTGAAATTTGCTGAAACACTCCCAGAGGTTTGACTCCAGGGACAACAGGAGCATGATTTAAATGCCTAAAATGCATAAGACTTTCTAGTGCATTCTGGCCTGTTCACAAAATGACTGTCACTGTAAGAATGGCCAGTCTCATTTACCAAAGGGCAAAACCAAGTAATTGTTTTGTCCTCCTCACCTCACAATATCATTTACCATTCTAATTTAACTTGATCTGGGCACAGGGGCACACTTCCAAGCAAAACACTATTTTGCAGCCTCCTGCTATTTTTATTTTCCAAAAATGCCTCTGAGGCCATTCTTGCAAAATGAAGGTGATGTTGGAGGGTTCTGCTTTGCTTGGCAGCATTCATCTTTGCCACTTACTTTTTAATTAAAATGTACTTTAAATCAGAGGTCTCCAACCTTGGCCCCTTTAAGGCTTGTGGACTTCAACTCCCAGAATTCCTCAGCAAGCATAGGGACCAAGGGACCAAGGTTGGAGACCTTTGATTTAAATAATTAAGTGCAAGGGACTATGGAGCCTGGCGACACCAAGGGAAGTATCTATTATTCCTATAGAGCTTTGGTGCTGTACAGATAGCCACATTTGGCTTTGATAGCGGCTGAAATATTCACCATTCCTCCACTCTTTTCCTGAGTTGTTCTGAACATACATACAGGTATTTTTAATGCATCTTCACAGATAGATACTTATTTCTGTAGACATATGATTTGAGATCAAAAGAATATGGTAGAATTCAAATAGTTGTTTGCATTAAGATGAAGACCCTTCAGGTGGCCACGTATGAACAGTGTTCTGGGCACATGGAATCACAGAAGGATAAAGGCTGGAAGGGACTTTGAAGGTCTACTAGTCCAGACCTCTGCCCAAGGCAGAAGCCTTTATATCATCCCAGACAAATGGCTGTCCAATCTTTTCTTGTAAACCTCCAGTGATGGAGTACCTACCACTCTGGGTGGCAAGTTGTTCCATTGATTAATTGCTCTGTCAAAATATTTCTCCTTAGTTCCAGGTTGAATCTCCCTCTGATGAGCTTTCGTCCATTGCTGCTTGTCCTGTCCTCAAATACTATTGAGAATAAATGGATGCACTCTTCCCTGTGATAGCCCTTCAAGTCCTGGAAGACTGCTACCACGTCTCCCCTGAGCCTTCTCTTCATTAGATTAAACATACTTAGTACCCTAAGTTCACTGTATGATTTATTCTCCAGATCCCTTATTATTTCTATTGCTCTTCTCTGCATTCTTTCTAGGCCTCAGCATTTTTTTTTTGAATCATGGTGACTAGATCTGGACACCGTATTCCAAGTATGGCTTCACTAGCACAGGATAGAGCGGTACTATCACTTTCTAGGATTTTGATGCTATCCCTCCGTTAATGCAGCCTAGAACTGTATCGGCTTTTTTAGCTGCAGCTCATGCTTAAGCGGCAATCCACCAAGATACCTAGATCCCTCTCACCATTACTACTGTTGAACCAGGCACCTCCTATTCTATACCTATGTGTTTAGTTGTTCCTGCCTCAGTGTACGACCTTGTTTTTCTCATCACTTATTTCTACGGTCTCAGAAGCATTTCCTGCTACAAGTGAGTAACTTTGCATTTTTATTTAAAAGTCTGCATTGCTTATTTTGAACACAACTAGTTCAGCTACAGGGATCTACCATTTTTGGCCATGTTATACCAAAATACTAGGGTATTGGATATGGTATCACTATTACTATACTTTCCTTACCTGGTATTTCCCGTGCCTGCATAATTTTCTTTGGAAGGAAAGCCTGAACTTTAGAGAGACACTAGACAGATGATAA